>LBNU01003331.1:73000-119496 GCA_014162995.1 Artemisia annua
AAAATGAAGTTAGGTCATTAAAATACTATGTTTTTGAGTTTAATTGGATGGTATTATATATCTTTGATCGTTGTGTTTAGTTATTACATAAGCTTTTGCATAGGGCCTCTATTAGCTCAGCTACAACATTGATTCGGGATAGCGACAACCCTTGTCTTGAGTAATAAATACGTTGTTCTCAAGGCATATATACGTTGATCGCACATTCAACTCAATAGCATGCTTATTGTTAGGTGCTAGTTATCTTTTGAAAATGGACCCGTTTTTTACACCACCCTTATGTTCTAGGTAGTAAAAACATTGGAAAAGGCTATTATATTTATGAAAAAGGCAGAAGCCAAAGCTTATAGAGGAGTCAAGAAAGCTAGCAAACATCATGCCACAAGGGAAGGTAACACTTCACTATAGATATGAATTGAAAGTTGTTTGTGTAGAATAACGCCATCCCAATTTAACGTTGTTATCCCGCTTTAGTGCTTGTATTTTAGTTTACATCGGAACTAAAAGATGGCTTCTTGTAATGTGGGTCATTTTGAAAAGACTGAAAATAGTGTCTTTGTTTGAATAAGTTGTGCCTGCCAATATCCCTGACTTGCCAAGAAATAATAGAGATGGTATTATTCCAGTACTGAATGAGGCAGGTCGTGTTCTAGAGGAAGGAATTGTTGTTCGAGCATCTGTTCCTGGGTTGAGTTTCCCTTCACATCAGTACACACCCTATTAGCGCCTAGTTTCTACACTTACCCTTTATTAACATCTATCACTGGTTTTTTACAACAGATAGTGGTGTTTTTGCATTTTTTTTGAAAAGCAATGACATAAGCATAGTAAATATATGGGGTACAGTAGCTCTTTTGTGTATACATTCATACAATTTGCCTAAAACCGTTCAAAATTAGAAAATTACGTTCAAGCATCTTGTTCAATAACTTAATAGTTCTTCCGTTTTGGTGGCAGTGGTTGCATCATCTTCTGGGCAAACTCAGTTTGAAGTAAACCCCTATATATATACAAGTAAATCTGAAAAAGTGGTAAAAAGTGTTCGCGGTGGGTCAAACTCCAACCCCAACTAAAGGTCATGATCTGATTTCTGTGAATAATTATGTATTTTAAGAGTGTACCTACATCTTATTGTGGGCGACTATAACTTAGCGTATATGCAAGACTTACACGAAGAACATCGCCAAATAGATCTGGTCTAATACCTGAAGACTTAAACAGCATTTTAAGAATGCTTTATTGCTTTGTTCAAATTTGGACAATTTTGCTTTCGGTTATAGAATCCAGTAGTTAAAGTTACATACTACCATGGTTCCAAAATTTGTTGAGATATTATATGTCTAAAGTTTGCTTATTGAGCTTTTTGTGACTGGCCAACTGATACTAATTTTTCAAGTTTCAAGTATTACTTTCAAACTGCGTATCCGAACATCTATTAATGTACTGGAATGTTTATCCAGGTCTCTCCTCATTTGTAATGGTGATCTTTTATATAATAAAAGAAAAACATCATTTTGGAGTGTTTTTGCAAAACCCTTCTCATTGAAAAAAAATTAGACCAATAGGAGAGCTCGATTTTGCCACGTAGGCGAAATCTAGCAATATGATTGGTCAATAGAAAGTCAAAATTAAATTGATTTTGGTCAAACTTAATAAATTTGGTGGAGAAATTTGGTTAAGAAAAAAAATGCATAAAAATATAGGTGTCAAATTTATGAAAACAAAAACTTAAAAAAAGATGGAGTAATTAGTAAAACTTTAGTGGTTGAATTTTACATAAAATATATGGAGCTAAGTGTAAAATTACAATTTTCCATGTTTTTTAATAAATTTAGAAAAAACACAAATAACCCCTTACACTTTATACCCCTTATACTTTATAATATGAACTTTGTTTAAAATGACATGAGTATTAGTATTAGTTTCAAACTTTCATCTATTTAAATTATAAAATTTTGTAAATATGCGAATTATTTTTAATATTATTAGTTTTAGACTTTCATCTATTAGAATATTTTTTTAAATAAGGACTCATGTTATTCTATTTAAAAGTTTAATTTATAGTACACGGGTTTGAATAATAAATACGGCTAAATTATTAGTAACGAATATGAATAAAAACATTTATAGACTTTAATCAAATGGTAAACACGAGTTACTGTGATATGAAAATAAATATACGCGATTCTACTTATAACAACGACTCATGAAATATATTTTTTAAAAACATTTAAAATATATATCAATAAAAACATTTTAAAAACTTTACGGATCATATTTTAACTTCATTAACGCTCATTATGTGCTACTAAACTCGCACATTTTGTACAACATGATATCAATAGTTAAAGTAAAACAATAACATCAACATGAACCTCAGCATGTCTGCCAGTTAAAAACATTATACAAACACACGGTTTAGATAGTCATTGTTTAATTTAGAAGGTGTTTTCCTTGAATTATATAAAAAAAAATGCGCGCATCACAATCCTTATTTAATAACAATCACCTTCTAAATCAAATATAGAAAAACTATGTAGGTGATAACCTAACTTTATTCATTAACGTGATGTTTCATCAAAAAAAAAATATATAATAATAAAAAATAAAAAAAAATGTAACGTAATAGTTGGCCGTTGTAAAGGAATTAAAGTATGTACACGAGAATTATTAAGCAATCATATATAGTTTTAATCAGGTTATTACGTTATTATACTGTGATAATGTTATTGAGTTGGTAATCACGGATGTGAGATACAATCATTTTTCTATACTTATGATTTATGTGTTAACCTCTTTTTGATTCTCGGTAGAATCTGAAAAAGACCTCAACAGAACTTTCGCTTATGCCTTATCTAGCTGATAGTTTTTTGTAACCTTTTTTATGGTTTAACTTTTTTGTTATACACACCAACTTTTAGTAATTTTTTTTTTTTTTTTTTTTTNTTTTTAATTGAAAACTTCTACACTTAATATTTGTGTTTTTACTATAAACACACTAAGCTATGATAGAATTAGTTGTGAGTTTAGAGGTTTTTTACTAAGCTTCTCAAAAAAGCTTATAGTTTTATCATAAACTTATTGTGTTATGGTAATTGAATAAGCCAATAAGCTCCTTTAATAAGCATAACCAAAAACCCCTTTAGTTATAATCTGAAGTTTTCTTATATAATGTTATAACTAACTTTATTGTTAACCTCACTATAATGCAACATGTAAGTGGTTTTTTGCAGTTTTATGATCTTATCACACACACTAAAATGCAATGCAATTTGTTATGTGCGTTTTTAGAAGAGGATTAAGTATCAACACATGATTGTCATGGAAGGATTTTCTACGCCTGCTCAAGGTATGAATGTATAATTAAGTTGACTTGCTGATTTAGATAATAAATGAATATATTTTAATGTAACAAGGATGTATTTTAGTGCCTATATGAGGAATTTTATGGTAGGAATTCTTAGCAGGTGTCTTTGAATGAGTTAATGAAACTTAGCAGGTGTTTGCTATCATTAATAACACTATGGGTATCAGCCAACGATCTAAAATATAGGTATTTGCTATCATTATATAGTTCGGTCTCAGAGAATTTTTTTTTTATACATTAGACATAAACGTAAGATTAAATTTAAATTCTACCCATCACATCTTTTTTTGTTTCTCTTTATGCAATAAAGAAGCTATAGTGTAAGCATGTATGTTAATTTGGTAATTTTATGATTAAACATAAGAAGCAAATAGCACAAATTTATGAAAATGCGATTTTTCAAACAAAAAGGTACATTAGTAATCATGGTATGATAGTTATTTATAATCAAGAAAATAAATCAATCTTCAAAACTTTCTAAATATGCTACATATTTTAACGAAAATATAAGTAAAAGAAATACCACAATTACAAAACACATCGTAAATTGATAGCATGGTTTGCAAAACTAAAAGCATATATCACTAACATGTCATGCAAGTCAACTATCATCATGTGATTTTGCTTGAATAATAAAATATAATTTTTAATCCAAAAGCATTCTCCTAAAATAATAGGTAGATCATAACATATATACATATGATTTTTTATTTTTAGTCCACCGAGTAAAACCAATTGAAACATGTTAAATGATTCATTTCTTAACCGATAATAATACATAATTTAAACAAAATTTTAAAAACCCTGTGCGTGCACAAGTATTATAACTAGTATTTACATCCAGAAGACTTGCTTAAAGTCTGTAGGCAATGGGCATTAGACATTGCTGAAAAGCGTAAACCATGGTCCAGTCCCTTGATAGAGCAGACAAGATTGGTTCCCAATCTGAAGCACAACAGATGATTGAGGTTGTGAGACAGAAATTTTTAGAGAATGGGCCACTTCACCCAGCATGTCTTGATATAGTTAAAGAAGGCATTGTGTACGGAGGACATCTTGGTGTTGGAAAGGCATGGCAAAATGGGCGGGTTGGGTAACGGGTCATAAAAGGATATCTTATTTTGTACATGCTAACAAGGGCCGGGTTAGCTGAAAGGCATTTCTTGCCATTTATTTTGTATTTATTAGTAGTATGTAAAATGAAAACACACATTGTAAATTATTTCATGAATTAATTTGGATTTACATAGAGTTGGAAGGCAAACGAGCAACACTTCATTTACACGGTGCACTCAACAGACACTTTAGACGCCTTTCATCCCGTTCCCTTATAACATATAGTTTTTATTTTACCTTATTTGACCCGTTAAAGCTAAAATATTCATAGATAAGTGATTTGGTACGACATTAGAATTATACAAAATTTCTATTCATCAGGAGGCTGACGATTTTAACAGGCTTGTAGTTTCGGAGGCAGCAAAAGGTCATCTAATTAATGTTTTCTTTTCTCAGCATGCAACCTCAAAGGTAGCATACTCGATAAAATGAAAATTTCGCATATAGTATCTAATTATATTCTTCATGCTCAACGGGTGCCTAACGTTACTGATATTGGACTGAAGCCGAGGGCTATAAAGAAAGGTATTGTCATTGATGAAGGTTTTATGTGATAGTCACAACCCTTATTCTGCCTTTTGACATTGTGAATCAAAAAATTATTTTATTTTCACTCCCAAGAATTTCAAAGGGTAAATTGCAAAAATGTTCCTTAACGTTCCACGAAATTGCAAAAACAGGACCGAGACAAAAAGTAGCGAAAAAAAGACACCAACGTTCCACGTTTTCGCAAAATCGCCACCGAGAGGCCTTTTCCGTTAGTTTCATCGTTAAGTGCCATGTCACCGAGGGTATTATCGTCATTTCACTGCTTTAAGGTCCACGTGGCATATCACTATTGATTCAGGGACTAAATTTGCAAAGTTATTTTTATCTTTTATTTCACATCTACCACCACCACCACTCTCTACCACCACACAACCAACACCACCACCCTTTACCCTTCATCTTCATCTTCTCCGGTGACCAAACCCATATTCCGATCACTTTTTCTTTTTCTTTTTTTTAATGTACAACAACAATTGCATACTCGTTAACTTCACATCATTCTTAAACATAAGGTTGTTATCATTAATATCAATATACATACTTCACACAAATTATTTTTATCATTAATATCATTATCTCATCATCATTAATACGTTTTTAACATAGCCATCAATTTTTAATAGATTTTCAGGAGCAAAAGTAAGTGAAGTTGTACCTTTAGCTTCTTAATTCCTTTCAGTAGTAACCTCGCAAGCTTGGCCGTGGATTTAGATTTGACACTTGTTTCAAAAGCATATAAAGGCCAAAAGTTCAGATGGATGTTAACTAATGAAATTGTAAGTACATTTGCGCGCACACAATAAAAAGTATGTTTGAACAGAATTCCGATTTGGTATACAGATCTATGACAAGATTGAAGCTCTTAATTACTACCACATATCCATTAGAAGTCAAAAAGATTCTCTATTGGGATAACGCCTCCACTATTGGAAGATAAACTTAAAGAAAATATAACCCCATGATCAAAACTCTAAAAGTCCACTTATAACCCCGCTAAGATATGAAACTTAAGATGCAGTTCTCCGGTTATAAAACCTCACAAACATCCTACGGGTTTGAAGAACAATGGGTCGAGTTCATTCCTTTGACTTGATATCGAGATTATAGATGTTGGATTAACAAGCCAACGGGTTGTGGTAGGTGGGTAAGATATCACGACTTGATCAAACAATCGAACCAAGATCCGGCCACTCCACACCCGCTACTACCACTATCAAGATCCGTCCAAGATCCTCCAATACCCCCACCTGATCGACACCCACACCCGCTACCACCACCACCAAGATCTAGACACCACCTAAGCCCACCTTTGTCGTCGTTTCTAGCCATCGGGTTTATATATGCTTTAAATTTTAAAATGATACTTTACTGATATACAAGTAGCTTTTGACTTTGATAAGATCGAGCAAGAAAGATATCGGTGGGTTTGAGATTATGTTTGTGTTGCTACTGTAATGATAAGGATGAAGGAGATAGTAGTTTCATTATTGAAGGATGAGATAGAGACCAGTTAACCTTGAAGGTTCAATATTTAATATCATTTTTTGTGATTTGTTGGGAACCACATATAAATAACTATATGATCTTGAAATTTCCTATGCACGCTCAATTTGATATATTAAAAAAAAGTATAATTACAAAGATTAAAAAAAAAGTCACCGGAATTTAGGATTGGTCACCGGAATCTGGATTTACATAAACGGAGAAGATGAAAATGAATGGTAAAGGGTGGTTGTGTGGTTGTGGTAGAGGGTGGTGATGGCTGTGAAATGTATGTTAAAAGTTACTTTGCAAATTTAGTCCTTAAATTAACATTGCTATGACATGTGTCTCTAAAGCAGTGAAATGACGATACTACCCTCATGGACATGGCACTTAACGGGAAAATTAACGGAAAAGGCCTCTCGGTGGCGATTTTGCAAAAATGTGGAACGTTGGTGTCTTTTTTGCGCTACTTTTTGTCTCGGTCCCATTTTTGCTATTTCGTGGAACGTTAAGGACCATTTTTGCAATTTACCCAATTTCAAATCTATGTCTTCCCTCTTTATCACCTTTCTTTACAAAATCGTCTTTCTTTTGATAAAAGCGAAAGAGAATATAAAAAGTTAGCAAATGTTACAAATCTTTTACAACGAAAAGTGAGACGAACAAATAAAATTAATATAAAAAGTTAGCAACTGTTAAGAATTTCTTTCAACGAAAAGTGAGAGGAACAAAAATGAATATAAAAAGTAAAGAAAGTGTACAAATTTCCCACGGAATATTGATGCACATGATAAACGTATCTTGTAAACATCATATTCAATGAAGAACATAGTACAAATACTCAACTTAAATAAGTGGTACATACCTCACTATATAAAGTAACATATTTTCTTCTCAAATATCAATGTGGGATAAAAGCTGGTGTTGCACATGAAGACGCCATAAAATAGTCCACAGAATTATTCAAATAAATTAATGTCATACATGTTTAATAGTTATATGCAAAATACTGTATTTGTTTTCAAAAACAATATATAGTTTGATAGTTCATGCTCTTTCTTCGATCGAGGCACAACCGTATATGATGGTGTGTAAGGTGTGCTATTGTACATAGCCTCATATTTTATGGGCCCTAAACTTAACCATGTTATATATTATTTGAGTCTCAAATTTTACTTCCAATAAAAGTTGTTGATGCTATATGATTTACTTATTTATGTAAAATTCTATTAAAAATGAAGTTAGGTCATTAAAATACTATGTTTTTGAGTTTAATTGGATGGTATTATATATCTTTGATCGTTGTGTTTAGTTATTACATAAGCTTTTGCATAGGGCCTCTATTAGCTCAGCTACAACATTGATTCGGGATAGCGACAACCCTTGTCTTGAGTAATAAATACGTTGTTCTCAAGGCATATATACGTTGATCGCACATTCAACTCAATAGCATGTTGGTTCCGGGGTTCTAGAATAATGGTTTTGTTAATAAAGTTTAATGCTACTACTTGTTACTTCAAGGCGAGTACTCTCTGTCCTTAAAGGAATTTCGCCCTCACCGTTCTTTTGAACAATCGTGTTTAGGGTTACCGACGAATTGCCTCCCAAGATACAATGAAGCAACGTATGTAGCGATTATCAACACTACACGATGGTGGTGATAATCCGGATGAACTACCGAGTTATCGGGGGTTTCAAGACACTATAAATAATAGTTCTATAGCACTATTATTTATAGCAATCNTTGAGTTTAATTGGATGGTATTATATATCTTTGATCGTTGTGTTTAGTTATTACATAAGCTTTTGCATAGGGCCTCTATTAGCTCAGCTACAACATTGATTCGGGATAGCGACAACCCTTGTCTTGAGTAATAAATACGTTGTTCTCAAGGCATATATACGTTGATCGCACATTCAACTCAATAGCATGCTTATTGTTAGGTGCTAGTTATCTTTTGAAAATGGACCCGTTTTTTACACCACCCTTATGTTCTAGGTAGTAAAAACATTGGAAAAGGCTATTATATTTATGAAAAAGGCAGAAGCCAAAGCTTATAGAGGAGTCAAGAAAGCTAGCAAACATCATGCCACAAGGGAAGGTAACACTTCACTATAGATATGAATTGAAAGTTGTTTGTGTAGAATAACGCCATCCCAATTTAACGTTGTTATCCCGCTTTAGTGCTTGTATTTTAGTTTACATCGGAACTAAAAGATGGCTTCTTGTAATGTGGGTCATTTTGAAAAGACTGAAAATAGTGTCTTTGTTTGAATAAGTTGTGCCTGCCAATATCCCTGACTTGCCAAGAAATAATAGAGATGGTATTATTCCAGTACTGAATGAGGCAGGCTGTGTTCTAGAGGAAGGAATTGTTGTTCGAGCATCTGTTCCTGGGTTGAGTTTCCCTTCATATCAGTACACACCCTATTAGCGCCTAGTTTCTACACTTACCCTTTATTAACATCTATCACTGGTTTTTTACAACACATAGTGGTCTTTTTGCATTTTTTTTGAAAAGCAATGACATAAGCATAGTAAATATATGGGGTACAGTAGCTCTTGTATACATTCATACAATTTGCCTAAAACCGTTCAAAATTAGAAAATTACGTTCAAGCATCTTGTTCAATAACTTAATAGTTCTTCCGTTTTGGTGGCAGTGGTTGCATCATCTTCTGGGCAAACTCAGTTTGAAGTAAACCCCTATATATATACAAGTAAATCAGAAAAAGTGGTAAAAAGTGTTCGCGGTGGGTCAACCTCCAACCCCAACTAAAGGTCATGATCTGATTTCTGTGAATAATTATGTATTTTAAGAGTGTACCTACATCTTATTGCGGGCGACTATAACTTAGCGTATATGCAAGACTTACACGAAGAACATCGCCAAATAGATCTGGTCTAATACCTGAAGACTTAAACAGCATTTTAAAAATGCTTTATTGCTTTGTTCAAATTTGGACAATTTTGCTTTCGGTTATAGAATCCAGTAGTTAAAGTTACATACTACCATGGTTCCAAAATTTGTTGAGATATTATATGTCTAAAGTTTGCTTATTGAGCTTTTTGTGACTGGCCAACTGATACTAATTTTTCAAGTTTCAAGTATTACTTTCAAACTGCGTATCTGAACATCTATTAATGTACTGGAATGTTTATCCAGGTCTCTCCTCATTTGTAATGGTGATCTATTGGTGCTACACTGCTACGCATACTTATAGGATAAGGTTTCTTGTGTGACATAATATTTACATCCAGAAGACTTGCTTAAAGTCTGTAGGCAATGGGCATTAGACATTGCTGAAAAGCGTAAACCATGGTCCAGTCCCTTGATAGAGCAGACAAGAT
The DNA here is from genome assembly GCA_014162995.1 of Artemisia annua. Classification (NCBI taxonomy): domain Eukaryota; kingdom Viridiplantae; phylum Streptophyta; class Magnoliopsida; order Asterales; family Asteraceae; genus Artemisia; species Artemisia annua. The sequence goes on from LBNU01003331.1 coordinate 82,870, forward strand.
TGGTTCCCAATCTGAAGCACAACAGATGATTGAGGTTGTGAGACAGAAATTTTTAGAGAATGGGCCACTTCACCCAGCATGTCTTGATATAGTTAAAGAAGGCATTGTGCACGGAGGACATCTTGGTGTTGGAAAGGCATGGCAAAATGGGCGGGTTGGGTAACGGGTCATAAAAGGATATCTTATTTTGTGCATGCTAACAAGGGCCGGGTTAGCTGAAAGGCACTTCTTGCCATTTATTTTGTATTTATTAGTAGTATGTAAAATGAAAACACACATTGTAAATTATTTCATGAATTAATTTGGATTTACATAGAGTTGGAAGGCAAACGAGCAACACTTCATTTACACGGTGCACTCAACAGACACTTTAGACGCCTTTCATCCCGTTCCCTTATAACATATAGTTTTTATTTTACCTTATTTGACCCGTTAAAGCTAAAATATTCACTCTTGGCTAATGTACGTTGTTTTCTGATTCAGTCTGGTCTGTCCAAGGTTTTTTAGGCGGATGATACAACCGGGTCTACATATCTAGTGACTGGTCTGTCCAAGGTTTTTTAGGCGGATGATACAACCGGGTCTACATATCTAGTGAATAGGTCACCATCATCAGCGATTGGATTCAAGACGCCTATAGATATGTTAGGGTTTTTCGGTTGGCTTGCTAGTAAGCAAGGGATGCTTTAACCGGTTAAGGTCAAGTGCATATTCCTGGGATACCGTGAAGGTATGGCGGATTATCAGCTTTGGAGGTTAGTTGACGTTAATTCAAAGGGAGTGCTTTACAGGAATATGTGTTTCAATGAGAGTGGGAATACAAGAAAACTTTCATTGGTTCTGGTGTAGGTACAGGTTCAGTGCATGTGTTGCAGGGAGTTGNCCTGGGATACCGTGAAGGTATGGCGGATTATCAGCTTTGGAGGTTAGTTGACGTTAATTCAAAGGGAGTGCTTTACAGGAATATGTGTTTCAATGAGAGTGGGAATACAAGAAAACTTTCATTGGTTCTGGTGTAGGTACAGGTTCAGTGCATGTGTTGCAGGGAGTTGAGTTTGAGGTGGAACTGCTTGGGGATCATACATTTGAGGTGGAACCTCAAGGGAATGTCGGTCAGATAGCTGGTTCACAAGAAGTACAAACTCAAGATTTGATAGACTATTATTCATCACGTGATAGGGAGCAACACATAGCACATGAACTAGACAGGTATAGAGAAGACAGTAATGAGGTTGCTTTTGCAGTTGCTGTAGTGGAAAAGATATATACACATGAGTCATTGACTTTCAATGATACAATTGCTTGTGAGGTGATTTCCAAGTGGAAGGCTGGATTGAAAGAAGATATGGATGCTCGGTTAGATGTGTGTGCACTCAGCAACGGTTGCAGGGAAAGCAGTGACGACAACGACGACTATTACTGGGAGATACACCAAGTATGTTCATACATCTATTTCTCTATATAGATGGTATGGTTTTTTCTTGCGGATGCAAGGCTGAGATCTGGGATACCAAGGGATTGCTGGATAAAGCAAAAGGAAATATACTTGGTATGGAGATCATCAGGGATCAGAGTGGTAATACTCTGAGGAGGTCACAGTCCATGGTTTACAACGGGAAGTTGGTACAGACTTTGTTGGAGGGACGCTCCATACTGTCGTTGGAGGGTAGTCTATCAGGGGATTGTGATGTGGAAAAGAATGGTAAGTGANTATGACACTTACAAAGGCTGCGAAGAAGGAAAGATGGCTAAAGGGACTCATGATAGAGTCAGGATATGAGCTAAGGTTAGTAGCGGGTATTACTACTAGTTCCTTGAAAAAAGACGGTTCCCGGTCCGAGGTTCAGCACGGTTGAAGCTGCTGAGTATCGGTATAGTCTAATGGTGATACTAAAGTGGAAATTGTTAAATAGAGTATGCACATTAGTCTATTATCTAGGGTGTTTAATATTATATATTAGCTGTATTTTAGTCAAGATAGGATAGTTATATTTGGTTGGTTTTTGCCTTGCTTGGCAAGCTTATAGACAACCGACTATCTTGTTTCCTTCTTTCTTTGTATTAGCCGACTCATGATTGTATTAGGATAGGAATTCTTTCCCCTCATTAATTCTCTATAAATAGAGATGAGGGGTGAAGGCAACTTGTACTGTATTCTTTTCCTCGTTCTCAATATTTAAATCGTTTGGGAGCATACGTGTGGCCGTTTACTTTCTGTCGTGTTCAACAACTTGTGTGTGTGTATCGTGCATTCAAAACAAGTCTATTCCGCATTCTAGTTTCCAGGTTTGTTAGTGGTTTTCTAACGGTTGCTAAATGTGTCTTCTGAAATTAAAGCTGAACTAGATTATCAGCGTGGAGAAATGCATGAAGAGATGCTCAAAGGATTAATACTAAGCCTCCGCCATGTCAAGGAGGTTAAAATTGGGAAAAGATGCTTAGAGGTAAAACTTTCTTTTTTACTTTCGCATCATAGTGGTTGTTTGGATATGCATTTTGATTGTGATTAATGCGACTTGTATGTATGGAAACAAACAATTTGGGATAACGGTCACCTGCCTCCTCTTCATATCGGATATGTTTTACTGTGATAGTTATATTATATGAAAGATGACATCACCACATCAAATAAGTTAGAAATTTAAATCAGATCATCCATTGTTTGAACCTAGGGATAAGTAGATATTTTTAAGAGTATAAGTTATACCAATTTTGTTTTAAATAAAAATTATTAGCGTGAAGGTCATCAAACCATGGAGCATGCACGTTTTTCTTTCATAATCCTGTTTCTTTTGTTGTTGAGGTGTGTAATTGCAAGTTCCTTTTTGATTTTGCCTTGAGAACAGTCAATTCATACAGGCATTGCACCATTCTCTCTCTCTTTTTTTTTTTTATATATTTTTTCATTACTTTTTTGTTGGCAGGCTCTCGCTTATTTAAAAACTAAAGGTTTCATATTTCCATCAAACTTGAAGGTTGTTCAAGAGATTGATTCAAACTGAAGCAGAGACCGGGAAGAACTGTTGCTTAATCATGGTCCTAATGTTGAAGAAGTAAGTTGATTGGTAGCAAGTTTAGGCTAGATATGGTTTATGCATTCCAAATGCATTTTAATTTAGTACTCGCAATCTATTTTGTGTCAGCCGATTATCTATGATCATTGTCTCTATTATTGTATTCTACTCTATTCATTTTCTGGGTATATCAAGCTAATGCTGAAATGCTTTTTTTGGTTATTGTTGTTCGAGTAATAAGATGATGAATGTTGATGCTAGGATTGTTGACTCGTAGTTGCAGATGAGAGTTCATGGTTATGTGACATTTATTTAATGGGTCGCTTTACCACTGAATAATCTAATGATCAAATTATAGGCTTATATGATCAAATTATAGGCTTAGTTTACTGCTTATATGTACAAAGGCAGATAACTTTTAACTAATATTTGATAAAATAAAAATAAAAAGGTCGTTAGTTTGACTCTAAGAGCATGTGGTAAGGTAACGCACGTTAAGGGCTTAACGCACTGCCACCTCAGCGTCACGTCAGCTTTTCCCTTTTAACCTTACCTCTTGACTTTCCACCCCGGTAGCATAACTCACCTATAACTCACCTTCACCTAAATTATTATCGTTTTGGTTTGGAAAATGGAAGGAAAGATATGTGTAAAAAGGCACATATCAAATCCCCCACACTAAGCAATTGCTAGTCCCTAGCAATTATGAAGACTTGATGGATTTTAAGTCTCTTTACCAAAAGCCATCACTTCTGGAGTAGCCGAATGTTTAAGTTCAAGTAAGAACCANTTTTTTTTGCCTTGCCTTGCCTGCCTTAACGCACGTTAAGGGCTTAACGTGGTGAGTTATGGCTCCTTAACTCACCTCTTGCCTTTGATACCCGGTAAGGTAACACACCCCATTTTTCTTGCCCGGTTAAGATTTAACACACCTAGTGTGTTACCTTACCGCATGGTCTAATAGTCAATCTCTACTTTCTATTTTACCATTATGGCTGTTTTGTCCATTCTATGTTCATTGTGCATTAGCTAAATCATACTAGTTGCTACTGAAACGTATGTACTATAGTTATGAAACTTTGCCTTTTTTCGGTTTATTATGCTCGATCTTATAGCTTTTGTTTATCAAGCCTGGTTATTGATTATGCTCAATTTGAGCCTTCTAGGAGCCTGGTTGATACATGGTCAATTGTGTCAGTCCTGTTAGTAAACGAGGAACTCTTGCCCGCGCGTTGCAGCGGGTTTTAAGCTAAGTATAGTCTCAAATGTAACGGCGTAATTTTCATTGAGTTCATAGCTTTTTGTTGTCAGATGGCTTATTTACTTCGTTGATTTGAAGTTATAGTGTTCTTCTTGAGTCAGAAATATAAATTACAACCTTCTTACAAATATATTAAACTGTGGTTATATATAGTTTCTTCAAGCTTTATAAAGTATTTGTAAATTTTAGATAACTTGAGTAGCAGTTAATATAAGTTTGGGTTTAGATATGTATGTTTAAGTCTTGTTAAACTTGGTGGCTCGGGTTGGCCTGCAAAGACACCCATATTCGAGTATTAGTACTGATCAATGTTTATCTCTTGTACATGTTTACATGCATAAATTTTATAAGGATTCATGACATGCAAAATTGTGCACTGCTGAACTTAAAATGCATGTTTATACTGTGGTTGTAAGCAATTAATTAGGCGTTAAGGTTATTCATTTTGATTATAGTTGTCAGGGTGATATTAGCATAAAGCTTCATCTGAGAGTGAGAAGCTTTTGTAGGTTGCTTCGTATCAAATTTTAAAAAGTTTTACCAGCCACTGTTATTAGCAGGGATCAGTTTGGTCAAATGAGAGTGCACAGGTCATTCTTGGTATAGCATGGTTACATTATAATAACATTTGACCAATTAAAATATGTTTCATTAGTTATTAGAGAGCTTTCTTGTCATAGTACATTTCTGTCTCTGTCTCATTATATTTTGTTGGTAGTTCGTCTCTCTTTTGAAAATTTAATGGTTTCATCTACCATTAAAAAAATGAAGAATCATGATGTTACATCACCTCTATACTCTGGTGCGATTCAGTGGAGAGAGGTACGTGATTGATCCGATAGTGATTCAGGTGAAGGGCTGAGACCGGGAGGTGATATTCCTCGATCTTGACTTTTACTGGTGTTGTTTGACTTCTGAAATCTGATGAAAGATTACTTGCTTACCTTTGTATGCCCAATGAAATGTCATGGGTCACTTGACTTGAGAAAGTCAATTATATCCTGTGTATTAGTGTTTCTTGACTCTCCATTTTGATCTCAGTGTTATAGGTAAAAGAAAACTATGCCATAAAGGAGTTGAAGGGTATATTGGTCAATTGGTATTTGGTAGTATTGGAATGGGGAGACTGCTCATTTTCCCCTACAACATCTTGATATTATTATTATTATTATTTTTAAAAGATAACAAGAAACAATTTCAATACTTTTCCATAGCCTTCCTCATTAGGTTACTCGGGTTATTTTTTAAAAAACTTTTAATCTGTGTTAATTAAGATGGTTTTGGTTGATCGATTGTAATCAATGTGTCTCATTTATCATATAGTGTCATCTCGTGTCAACCATGTCTATAGAGGTGGCTAAATGGTAGGGTTGAGTCAGGTATCATGTTTTATATGAATATGTGTTGAAATCTGATGTTAAACTTAGTGGCCCGGTTTGGCCTGCAAATAGTTTTATGTCCAATTTTGTTATTCCTAAATTATTTAAACGTTAACTATAAATATGAAATTCATGTTATTGCATCTATATTTGGACGCTGTCTTATGTAGAATTTAGTTGTTTTTGACTATTTTTTGCATTTGACTTATTTCATTTAGCTAACGGATCGCGACATACTGGATTTTATTGGTACGGCAGGTAGAAAGAGGTTAGACAAGTTATGCTCAAGTTAGGTTCGGGTCATGTTTTATGTCATGCATTGAATATAATTTTTTTGTGTACATGTCAGTTGCCAATATTTTCAGGTGATGTGTCTCATTCATGTGTGCGGGCAATTTTTTTTTATTTATTTTTTATTTTTTATTTTTATTTTATTATTATTTTTTTTTTTTGAATGATGTTTTTAGGTACCTAAAAATATCTCGGTGATGTTTCACCTGTTTACCTCTATTGAACAAGTTTGTGAGTCACTGTTGTTTAGCAGCAGGTCAAATGTACATTAATAATGATTTCGAATATTGAAGTAAGATTACAAATTCATTTAACCATATGTTGTAGGTGCTTTTAAGGAGTTGAAAGTGTTTGTGTAATGATACATATTGGTCATGCGGGTTGGATAATTTGTTAAGCAGTAACTATTCAACATGGTTCAAAGGGACCGAGAAACAGTTTTGGTTCAAGTCCGAGAATGGTTGGGTTTCTTGTTAGTAGCTTCCGTTAGTGCTCGATGTTGTTAATGTCCAACTTGGTAATTTAGTTTGACTCAACATAAGTGCCTACTCTCTAATTCAAACTCACAATATTGTATTAACATCAAAATTATAAGATTTATGTAAAATCTCGTAATGCACGTATATTATAACTAGTTTCGCTAGGAGATTAGTATATGCTATGTTGAATAATGAATATATTATGGAATGGGCCTTATGGGCATAATTAGTTGGATAAAACCCAAGCAAATATTAACCGTGTCTTTAGGTTTTTAAATTATGTATCCAGAAGACTAGAACTCTTAAAAGATCGATTAAATAAATAATCCCTAAGTGTGATAGCCCGTAATATGTTAATTAGGTGATTGTATCGGGTTCAAGCCCGTAACAAGAATCTTTTAAGTAGTTTGTTATTTAAAGTGTACGATATCATTGTGTAATCATCAATCAAATCAATCATCATTCAATATACGCTTTCATTAGTATCAAAAGCCTAAAAACATATCGATCCCAATAAACCCTAAACAGCCACCACTTTAACTTTTCGTTCTCTCTTTTTGCTTTATGTTAATGATCGATCAATCATGTCAACAAGAGCTTGTTCTTCATCTTCTTCTAATGACATCCAGTTCTTCGTACGAACGATGTCTGGTAAATCACTAGTCCTCCGTGCAAACCCTAACGATACAATACAATCCATTCACGAAAAAATCCACTCGGCTACAGGCATTCCTCTAGACAGACAAAGGCTAGTTTACGGCAGCAAACAGCTTGAGTCACACAACACATTGTTTCATTACAACATCTCTAACAACTCTACTCTTCATGTAGTTGCTCGAATGCATAGCACCAATTCATATACAGTAGGAATTCATGATTTACTTTATGCATCTCGTGAAGGTAAATGTTTTGAGTCAGCGTTGAGTGCAAACATAATTCAAAAGCTCGTGGAAAATTCTTGTTTCTACCGCGATGTGTTTGTTTCTTCCTGCCTTCGTGAAGCACTAGTTAAGCTTTACATCTCACCATACGATGGTAACAAAGAATGTGCTCAAAATTTAATTCAAGGTTTTATTAATTCTGATAAGAATCGTGAATTTGCACCTATAGTATTGCACTTTTGTAAATCGCTTCATGCAGTTGTTCCACGTGATGATCCGTTGTATATATTTTGTCGAAGTAGTCTAGGATCAATGCTGAACACTACTAACATTATTGCAGTTCAAGACATTATTCCATTTGTCAATGAACTTGCTACTAAGTTGTCACATGGTTGGGTTTCAAGTATTGAGTCTACCGGTCCTTCTTTGACTGATGTCCATGAATTTAAGAGCTTTTCGCGTTATATGGTGAATGCAATCATTGACTCTAAAGCTTTAGACCCTCTTTATTCCCTCTATTATAAGTTGTTAGAAACTATGCGATCGTGCCTCAACCAAATGGAGGACAATATTAACAAAAAAGTGAAACGAGGTGGTGGATGTGATCAGTACCTTCCTATCTTGAGGTTCTTGCATAATATTTCTCAGCTGTATGAAGGTACGGAAGAAACTTTTTGGACGACTTTGAAGCCTCATAAGGTTGCTTTTTGTTATCTTATTGTAAGATTTGTGAAGAGGGGTGATAAAGATTGGACATGGATTCTTGACCATAAGTATCATCTAACTAACTTCGAATCGAGGACGCATTTGGTGATGATGTTGCTTCCAGAGGTGACAAAAGACTATGCGAACGGCCATAACATGCGTATCAATAGATCAAATTTGTTGACTGAATCGTTTGAGTCTATCAAAGGAGCAAATCTAGACAAGTTGCGTCGTCAAATGTCAATCCGTTTCACAAATGAAGAAGCTAATGGGCCTGGTGTACTACGTGAATGGTTCGTGTTGGTGTGTCATGCTTTATTCAATCCTCAAAATGCCTTATTCCTTGCTTGCCCAACTGATGGAAAAAGAATTTTTCCTAATCCAGGTAAGCTTCATGTTTTGGTTATATGCATACATAATCATATCTTGTATCACAAAGTTGGAGATAGTGTAAAAAAGTAAGTTATATACGTGTACAACCTTAAGCAATTTTTCGTTTGCTACATCTTTGCAGCATCTAAGGTTAACTGGCCACTGGACCCTGAGTATTATAGATTTGCCGGCAGGTTGATTGCCCTTGCCTTGATGCATAAGATTCAAGTTGGAATTGTATTCGGTCGGGCATTCTTCTTGCAGTTGGCTGGAATTAATGTCTCTTTAGAAGACATAAAGGATGCAGATCCGTACTTATACAGCAGTTGCAAGCAGATACTGAAAATGGATCCGTATGTAGTTGATCAAGATGTCCTTGGTCTAACGTTTGCATGGGAGTTTGAGGAGTTCGGAGTCAGGAAAGTTGTGGAGCTTCTTCCTAATGGAAAACACATTGTTGTGAATAGCAAAAACAGGAAAGAGTATATTAATCTTATCATTGCACATCAGTTTGTGACGTCGATTGCCGAGCAGGTATCCCAATTTTCTCAAGGATTTGTAGATATTGTTGGAAATGAAGAAAACATGAAATTGTGTTTCGAGATCTTAGAGCTTGAATATCTTGACGGGATGTTGCGTGGGAGTGAAAGTGATATCTCTGTCGACGATTGGAAGGCACATACGGGGTATAAAGGCTATAAAGAGACTGATCCCCAGATAGATTGGTTTTGGAAGGTACGTGCATCTCCTTATTTCCTTGTTTTGGTATTTTTGGTGCATTAGTGTGATTTAAGTGTCAGTTAGTTACACAGTTCTCAATTTACCACTATTGTTAACATTAGAACAAAACTTATGGTGCGCAGTATCCTTGGAATCATATGTGAATTTGGGTAATCTGTTAAATGGTTCTTGTATCATTACGTGACCTATAACACGCTATAGGGGATATAGTAGGCTAAACTTCCTTAATCGTAATTGGATCATTATGTCATAAGTCATAAAACTCGTAATATTAATGTAGTTCTTGTGATTCCCTTTGCCTAAAATAGTTGTTATTGTTTTTATGCAATTCAATAACCTGATTGTTAAAAGCAGATTGTTAGGGAAATGAGTGCAGAGCAACAAAAGGTTCTTCTCTTCTTTTGGACGTCAGTGAAGTATCTACCAGTAGAGGGGTTTCGTGGTTTATCTTCAAGGCTATACATAATCAAATCCGATGAGAGATATGACCATCTGCCTTCTTCTCACACATGCTTTTACCAAATTTGTATTCCTGCCTACCCATCAATGGCTGTTATGCAAAAACGCCTCAACATTATCACTCAGGAGTATGTAGGTTTCGGCTTTGGAAAAGTGTGAAAGATCTGCGTGCATCCATTTGTATAGAGAATATTTGGTAAATTTTTCATAATTTTTTTAAACGCTTAATTATCATGCTTTTGTCGGTGGCATTCCTGTTAGGTCTTTGTCGTACAACTGTCTATATGTAGGTAAATTACGGAACTTGGTTTTCTTTGCATCTTTCATGTATAAATATAGAGGTGATTTAGAACTTTTTAATGCTCAAGCTAGCCTGATGCCGCTAGTTCAGCCAAGAACTTGCTGAATTGTGCCTATGCTCGGAACCATATACATTGAGTCTGAAATATATATCGATATCATAATTGGATCATTATTCATTATTTTGTGATTGTGGTCCAAGAATCATCATCGCTTTTCTCAAGGATATTAACATAAGTGATGAAAAACTACAATTTTGTAATGTTGTATTCGTGTTAAATGACATTCTTATGGATGAGCCCGAGAACGTGAGAGACCTATAAAAGACGTATGTATAACAAGGCTAGCATTACAAACAACACAATAACGAGTTCATATATGTAGGTTCACTTCACCTTGTTGCTCTGATCTTCATTTCATACTCATAGACAGTTCTTTTTGGTCTATAGGTAGTAACACAATGTTTTGCGAGGAGTGAATTTAATGTCTCGTATATTAGTCCACAACCAAATTTACAACATACATGGAATGAGAGATGCGTTGTTAAGAGAGTAAAGCCAAATAAAAATAAAAAATATTAAACTTTTAAAAAACTTGCATAATATAAGCACCATATCTCGTTCCAGCGAGATTAAGTATTGTTGTTGTTATTGTTATTGCATAATAAAAGCAGTTTTATAACAAAAATACCTTTGAGCATTTATTATATATTTTTACCTAAATAGTTAAATTACAACTTAACATGCAAACTTTTTCACTCTCGTTTTTTCTGTAATTAAGCACGCATTCTTAAACTTATGCAACTATCTATATTCGTCATTATGCCCGGGTAATCGTCTAGTAATATAAAGTCAACTCAAGCTTCGGTTCAACTCGTACTAAGAGCATCTCCAATGAAGGATGCAATATAGAGTTCAGTAGACGGTCATGTCACTGCCACATCGGAATCTCATTATTTATACAAATTGTCACAATGCCTTGAACTTTAAACAGTTTATGCATTTCCCCATCACTGTCAATTTAATCATTTTTAGTTTACATTAATATAAAAATAGGAGATAGCTTGGCTACAATTGTTGTAGCCAGTTGGCTACAATTCTTCATATAAATTACATAAAAATGAATCAGGGACCCGCTAAAAAGAATCAGGGACCCACAAAACTCACAAATTATAGCATGAATTGTAGGGAGTTGGCTACAATTGCATTATANGAGCGTTGTTAAAGAAATGCAAGCTAATAATTTGGGATGAAGCGCCAATGACGAATAAGCTCTGTTTTGAGGCTTTGGATAGGTCATTGCGCGATGTTCTACGCAAGACAAGGTATGACACTCGCGAAATACCTTTTGGTGGAATGACAGTGGTCTTTGGTGGTGATTTTAGACAGGTGCTTCCAGTTATTCCAAAAGGTTCACGCCAAGACATTGTAGGTGCGTCTTTAAAGCAATCATATTTGTGGGATCATTGCACTGTCCTCAAGTTAACAGCCAACATGAGGCTAACCATTGGATCTCGACCTGAAGATGTCAACGAGATACGTGATTTTGCTGAATGGATACTAAAGATAGGAGACGGGGACGTTGGAGATTCAAACGACGGAGAGGTTGAAATAAATATACCCAACGACATTCTTATTAATGATTCGTCTGATCCGATAAAGTCTATTGTAGATTTTACATATCCAAATCTTTTGGATCATATAGATGACCCGTCATATTTTCAAGAAAAGGCCATTCTTGCTCCGACCAACGAAGTGGTCGATAGTATAAATGATCATTTGCTTAAGACATTTCCAGGTGACGAAATGGTTTACCTTAGTTGCGATAGTATCGATAAAACTGATCGTGGGACAGCAATGGATGAATCTGTTTTCTCAACAGACTTTATAAATGGACTAAAGTTCTCAGGTGTTCCAAACCATAGGCTGGTGTTAAAAATTGGTGTCCCGATAATGTTGCTAAGGAACATTGATCAAGCAAATGGGTTGTGTAATGGTACCCGACTTCAGGTTTTACGATTATCACGTACTTCTATTCAAGCACAGATCATTAATGGGTCACATTTTGGACATAAGGTAATCATACCACGCTTGAGAATTACTCCATCGGATAAACGTTTACCTCTGAAGATCGTGAGGAAACAATATCCCGTTTCGGTGTCATTCGCCATGACCATAAACAAGAGCCAAGGGCAATCGCTTTCAAAAGTCGGTTTGTATCTTCCGCGCCCTGTATTCACACATGGCCAGTTATATGTTGCTCTTTCACGTGTCAAGAGCAAAAAAGGCTTGAAAGTAGTTGTTGCAGATGCGGATGGTAACCTATCAAATACTACCACAAATGTTGTTTATAAAGAAGTTCTTCATGGTTTATGAGCGGACAATCAATAGGTATGTACATTATGAGTATTTAAGTTTTTATTTGATTTTACTAACTTACTTTTATTGTAAGTCTATAAATTCTGTCACTTACAACCACTATCATACTTATTAGGTGTTCACGGAAAGCCGCTTTTCTTGAAGTCTTAGAATTGCCGCTACATCAATTTGCTTCTCAAGATAAACATATTGTTGATCGAGAGGAAATAAACGTTTATTACATAGACGCTTACGACCATTGTATTTTATGTTTTTCGTACGTTAAAGTTTATATTATCATTCAAACAAAAACTTACAAACGTTGCGTTATTTAATATTTCTTACATATTCGTGTACTTATGTTTTATTATACAAAAACCCTCTAAAAACCCGTGAATCTCACGGGTCTATAAGCTAGTGTATTTTAATAAAATAGAGTTTTGTACCACCTTCTAAAGCAGCCCCTGCAATTATGATGCTGGCGTGTCTCGATGCTCAGGGCATAGATATTTTTGGATAGTACAAGCCTGCTTCACCTACACTACAAAACTTCTTCAATACGGTTTCTCACAAATCAAAAGCCAGTTACAAATCACCATTTAATGTCGATTCAAACAATTCAACGCGTTGTACAATTAATTTAACCGGTTACAATCATCTCCAAAACTAAGATTTAATTTGTTGTATGGCATACCGATTCAAAATCCCTCAGCCAAACATTTTTGCTACATCAGCGCTGGTGATTTCCATACTATCAACATGGAAGAATTCGTAAGTACCAAATCAATTATAATTTTAGGGTTTCGATTTTATAGTTCCTCATTACAATTATTTTGTTTTGATTCAATTATAATGTGTTTTCCTTTGATTATGTGCAATTTAATTGTGTTTTATCAGAACCCGAAAAAAATTTGGGGAAAATCACGTTGATGAATTACTTTTTCTGATTTGTCTGTTATGTGTATTCAATATATATATAATCAAACTAATTGTGTTTGGATTTATTTAATAAATATTTAATAATTGTGTTTCGGATCAATTTATAAAGAAAGTTATTTAATTTTTGTTTCTCTTATTTAATCTATATTTATATTGATTTTGGGTGTTTTTTACATTTTGTGTTTTCTTTTCAGGTTGTTGCAATACCTACCCAGATAATGATTACTGAATTGGGTTGGTCGTATTGTTAGTTTTATATGTTTGGAGAAGATAAATGGCTGAAAAATCAAGATCTCAAAGGTATGTGTCTTTCTTCATTGTTTATGTTTCCACCATCAATCGTTTGTAGCAATCAAATGTTATATCTTGATACCTTAAATTTTTCTTAATTTAGGTATGCGTTTTTGTTATTTTTGTTTGGGCAGGGGCAGGGGCATATGCAATTCAATTTGAAGGTATGGAAATCTTAATCCCTTAAATCTTTTTTATTGATCAACTCTCAACAATCCATCTAATTGTTATGTATATGATAATCAATTCAAATATTTTTTTAGCACACGCCAAATGTTTGATGAATTGCCTTTATTTTCCTCATTATGTATATTGTTGTTGCTGCCCCATTCGACTCATCAGATCCCTCTGAGGCTGGAAATTTTGGGTATGAAAAAGCAAATTAGATATGGATAATTAGGTAAAAATAGCATGTTACCAATATATACATCAAAACACCTCTATAGATGAAGCTGATAATCTAACACTATTGTCGTTGTGCATAATTTCCCTCTAGAAAAGGAGTGATAAGAATACAAACTTGAATTTCCAAATTTTTAATTGTTTGTTTGGGTTAGGTTTATGGGGATTTTGCTGGATTATTGGGTTTGGGTGTCTTTCGTTGAAAAGCTTATAAATGTGATATAATCAATAAACCAGAGTATATGTTCAAGATAAAATTTTGATCTTTTGTAATCTTTGTGGGTTTATAGACTTTTAACCATTGAAGACACGAGATCAAGAATGGTACTTCTTCAGAGCATAGGGATGAAGAAAACACGTGTGTTCCATAGTGATCGAGCCCCTGATGGGAAACAGACTAATTATGTTATGCATGAGTATCTCTTTTTAGATCAAGAATTACTTCGTGTCGCAGTAACACAGGTATAGAACTTTTATTGATGAGTTAGTTTTCTACCCTTTTCGAGATCTTCATTGAACTGATTATTATTGTTGTTGGGTTTTGGGGGCGAAGGATTTGTTTGTGCTGTGTAGGATTTAAAAAAAATGGGCTAGGACCACCAAATGGTGACAGGTATGCAACTTTTCTTGAAAAAGAATGGACCGGTGATGCCGCCCTTGTGGTACCTGGTGGTGAAGCTGAGGATGGTATGCTTAATGGCGATGAGACTCCTGCCAAAAGAAATGACATTGCAGGTACTTTGTTTGTTTATCTACATTTACATGTTCTGAATTTAATATAAAAGAGAAACAAAAATTAAATAACTATAGTATTACAGTACAAACCTGATTTATCATCCGTGAAACATTATTAAAAAGGCTGGACATTTCACTGATTAATGGCATAGCCTCTTCATAAGCGCAATTATTATTACCCTGTATGTTAATGTTATTATAATCTCTTTAATTTGAGTATTTCATGCCAACTATAGAACTCCGAGTTCATATTACCTTGATACTGACCGAAGTTGCTCCACTAATCAAAGAATACACATTCAATTCGGAGCAACCTCAGCAGCTATGCACAACAAATATGGCAGAGGTATGCTCTTTTCTGCATAATGGGTCTATAACATGAAAACTTTTCTGCATAGTGGGCCAACCTATAAAGTTATAATAGTTCAACCCATAATCTAATTTTATGCTAAATGATTTATAATGTATTGTAGATTAAACATATACATTCTGCAACTTCTAATATGTTTTTATTAACTATTAAGTTAAACAAAGTGATATTAGTATGCCTGTTTGACCCATTGAAGAATAGAACATATGAATCGACGCATTTTTGTAGTTTCTGAACCAATACTATTATTCGATATGCACATCTAAAAAAGGAAGCTAAAGCGGGCACTTAAAAGATATGCACAAAGCCATAAAACCATGTGAATACATTTTACCTTTGATGATTTCAGCAAAAGCCCGGATCAAGTCCAGTACCTAATGAATTTGATGCATGAAAATATCGAACCTTTTATGAATGTAGTTAATATTGTTAACGACTATGGTGTTTGAGTGGTGTTTATTGGTGATCTTGGCAGATTATATGAGGCAGTTAAGATAGCAGCAGGCAATGGCAGTCAGTGCTCATAACACCGAGACATATCTCTTGATATGTGCGGCGTATTTTTCTTCTCATGAGATCCAAAGTGCAGTTTCTTATGCATGTAATGGGAAGAGCGGTGGGGTCCAAGCATTTGCCAATCCATGACTTTTAATGAAGGTATGTAATATTATTACCAAACATAATTTGGACATCCAATACCATTACTACTAATTTTCTATTTCTATGTATTTGTACATCAAAATGAAGGATTTCGGGTATGAACTAATGCATGTAGATATAAACCCTTAACCACATGCCAATATGGGTGGGTAGTGTGTTGAGTAATAGGTCAAATAGAGTTTGGGTTGAAGCTGTTCAACTGGTACAGGTCAAAATGGGTCAAGTTGTGATGTTGTGCTGGCTTTTTTTTGGGTAAAGGAAACAATTTTTGTTGCTTACAAATTTTTTTCTTATGTTAATTATGATTAAAATAATACTACAAATTCCCAAATAAATTGATTTATGTGGTTGCATGCATTAAGTATTGACTTTGGGCGACTTTCAATCTCTTTTGCATGTTAGACCATCTGACTCTTTTGTTTAACTTGCGTATTTAACACGCTTGAGATAATTGCAACTCAAATGAACTCATAAATTAATGAATGGGTCGAGATTTGAACTTCTAATATCTAGCCATGGGGTTAGGAATTGAGCATTAATGGCAATGGAAACGTGATTCATGGGGTTGAAGAGGTGATTAAGGTGATGGAGTTGGAGAAGCATATGTACATGAGAGTTGTTCCAAACTCCGAAATTTTGGTTAGGAGCCCGGGTGAGACGAACTTAAGTAACTTTCTACTTTGGCAAAGTACTAACTTTGTATTGTATTCGCCTAAAGCGTTGTTGTCATGTTTTGCAGAAAGGTAATGTGTCGAATCAAAAGGAGAATAGTCTTTTGAGTTCTTCTTTCAGATGACCAGAGTTGATTTGGTGTTCTTGGTGAAAACATGAACCAGTAGGTTTCATACTATCCAGACATCTGATTATGTTTTTATAATTAGTTTTAAGATGCATGTTATACAATAAGATAACATTATTAACTTCTTTAATGCCATTTGAGATAACATAAATTGTGATTGTTACCGAAACTGGACGAGCCTGCTGTGGAGAATATATTTATAAAGTCTCTTGATAACTACATCAAGTGGTGTAATTACATGGGCATCCCGCCAATGTGGAGCAAGTATGGCATGTTAAATTTTTTTTTTTGGGTAAAGGGATCAAAAATTTGGACCATTTCTCGATTTGTGCGTGTCATCCTTGCGCAGGGGCATGTTAAATTATGTCAGCTCTTTTTGGAATATGCTACGCGTGTTTTTAAAATCCTTATATCCTTCTCTTTTGCTTTTGCAGTTCTGATGTCAACAAGGAATCTGAAGCGTGTTATGCATCAAAATGTTCCAACTCAGTTACTAGAAAAGGTTACATAATTTCGCAATAATCTTTTTTCTAATCATGTTCACCACATATATTTGTTAAAAGGATTTTTTTTCCCTGCCTGTTTTGCTTATTTGTTTGGAAATTTGATATTTTTAGGAAGAGGATATGCTGGCTATTTTAAAAGGCGAGGAAGATGCCGCCTAAGAAAAAATGATACAAAGGGATATCAGTGATGAGGATCTCGAGGGGGTGTTGGATCGAAGCGATCTGATTGCTGATGGACCTGAAAAGGCATATGGGAAGGATCGAAGCGATCTGATTCCTGCTGGACCTGAAAAGGCATATGGGAAGCCAAACTTCTTGGCGACTACGCTTCCCCTTAAAGGTCTAGGCTTGGAAGTGGTCATACCCAGGGCTTCTGGTGGGTGCTCTCAAGGTCAACAACTAAACATAACAAAACCAGCACTCTCCTATTTTGCCTTTTTTGTTTCTCCTTGCATGGGATCTGGTCCACTTTTGGAAATTTTTGGGCTGGTTTGAATGTCGACTAGTTTTGTTGTGAGATTATAATTTTGGGTCTAGAAATAGAACCCAAAAGAAAATTGACCTTCTAAATGGTACTGTATTATGTATGTAAGTTGCAACTCACGTAGGTAATTCCGTTAAAAATCCCGTCAAATTAATGGGGGTCTATAAGCCATAACCAAATTCCTTCTGCTGATGATTGGTTATTTTGATAAGTCAACTTCATGAAACCTGAAACTTCTATATATCAATCCATGTATATTACTCTTTATGAATAAACTCTCTTTTTTCTTCATACACCGATCTTAAATTATCAAAGTTTTTAGTCAATTCCTTTTTCCATGCTATTTGACCAATTGTTTTCTTGGTTCTTCATATAAAGTTTCCAATCTTAAAGACAACAAAATACGAATGTGTACCGAAGCTGCAAGTAGTTTATTTGTGGTCAACATGGTTGACAATTGCTGTTATAATTATGTAAATTTAAAATTCATTTTGCATTTCTTGCAGGCTTACAAATACTATATTAAGTTCAGCACAACAAAAATGGCTTTTAAAGATGGGTCGTGCAAATAATCCGACAAAAATAAACTAGATATAAAGTAAGGAAGAAGTGCCCAATATTTAGGAACCTGTTTTCCTACTATTATATAGATTTTTTAATACATGCAAAGTGTATACAACTTCAATTTCTTTATATTGAAATCATGCACTTTGACATGTCATATTAATTTTAGGTAGTCAATTATTGTGAAGCCCATCATGTCTAAATTTCGTGCACCGGACCCATTATGCATATAAATATGATAACTTGCTTGAGTTCACATGTTTTTTAATGTCTAAGATTGTTTGGTCATGAACACTAGATATATATAGCTGCTTGAGTTTCATAATATAAGACTATCAACTATTAGTGTTTTGTTTCATCGTTTTCAAGTTATGGTGTTTAGGTGTATGTTATGACAAATGGTGACAAATAACGCAAAATAGTGTCAAGTATATACATAGTGACTACGCCAAGTATGTACAAATAACACGTGAACTTTTCCTTTTTTTTCCTCCATTGACGGATGGTAATTTATCAAACACTACTACAAATATAGTCTACAAAGAGGTTCTTTACGGTCTATGATCACGTATCGAGAGGTTTGTACCAATTGGAATATGATGTGATTTATGCCGTTTTCTTGATTTTACATATATTATCAATCACACNATAATATAAGCACCATATCTCGTTCCAGCGAGATTAAGTATTGTTGTTGTTATTGTTATTGCATAATAAAAGCAGTTTTATAACAAAAATACCTTTGAGCATTTATTATATATTTTTACCTAAATAGTTAAATTACAACTTAACATGCAAACTTTTTCACTCTCGTTTTTTCTGTAATTAAGCACGCATTCTTAAACTTATGCAACTATCTATATTCGTCATTATGCCCGGGTAATCGTCTAGTAATATAAAGTCAACTCAAGCTTCGGTTCAACTCGTACTAAGAGCATCTCCAATGAAGGATGCAATATAGAGTTCAGTAGACGGTCATGTCACTGCCACATCGGAATCTCATTATTTATACAAATTGTCACAATGCCTTGAACTTTAAACAGTTTATGCATTTCCCCATCACTGTCAATTTAATCATTTTTAGTTTACATTAATATAAAAATAGGAGATAGCTTGGCTACAATTGTTGTAGCCAGTTGGCTACAATTCTTCATATAAATTACATAAAAATGAATCAGGGACCCGCTAAAAAGAATCAGGGACCCACAAAACTCACAAATTATAGCATGAATTGTAGGGAGTTGGCTACAATTGCATTATAACTAATATATTCCCATAAAAATAAGAAACATGGATTGTGGATGAATTAAATATTGATAGATGAAAAAGGAAAATGAATTAAATATTACTAGACGAATGGTCGTGCATTGCAACAAGATTTTATAGCGGCAAGCTTTTATAGTTGTGTGGTTATTCATTTGCAACAACTATGAACTAACAAAATGATTAAAAAAAACGTTATAATATGCTGATTATATAGTAGAGTTTTGGATGAATTTTAAAAATTATTACTGTTGAGATTAAACAAACAAAAAAAGCCTCCTTTTTTCTTGAGAAACTACGTTGAAAAAAAGTTGGCAAAAGTCATCATTCCTTTTTTCTTATCTTTTTTTTTTTTTTTTTTTTTTTNGGGCTAAAGGCTGAGCTCGAGCTTAGGCCCTGCCCGGAAGAGCCTGTAAAATCCCGGCCTGAAGCCCGGTCTGGCCCAACAAGCCTAAATAGTCCTTATATTTTCCACCAAAGCCCGGTCTGGCTCAGGCCAGATCCGGCCTGGGCTAAGCCCAAAGCCTAAAAAGCCCACAAAAAACCCGAAAGCCCAGACTTTTGAAAAGCCCGATAAAAAGCCCAAAACCCAAGCTTTTTACATAAAAAGCCGAGTCCGTTCCAAAAAACAAGACCCTAAATTATATATTATTTTTATATAATAACATACAAAAAAATCGTTATTTCTAAATGAATGATAAAATTACAACAAAATATAATCACTTATAAATAAGTATGACATGATTATTTATAATTTGTTGTTAAAAAGCTTTTATTATGCAATTAATAAGTAAAAATCTCGGTTTTGGAAGAGTGGGCGGAATTAGTTGCTAGTCAACTAACCCAAAAGCTATTTTTATAAAACAAAAATTAAAATAACAAGAAAAATAATTGTGGTGGACTACTTATGATGAGACAAACGTGTTTATCTAGACTTAATTACTCCCTAGTTATCTTTTATTGATTTGTTGAATGTCACGGTGCAGTCATTTTAGTTGAAGCGTTGTATTCCTTAATACCAGTCGTGAGGCCGTGCTAAATTCCCTAACTCTATGAATATCTATTTCTCCTACAACCTTACGTTAATTAAACTATCATAAGATCATTAACATCAAGTCATGCATTAAATACAACGAGAAACACCTATATTGCACATATGGTTACGTTTTCTAAGACGTTCAAGCTAGTTACATAAAGGAAGTCAGCCAATTTTCTTAGCCCAACGTGAATCAATCAAGTAAACAATAGACAACGCATCAATAATCAATAACTAGATTTCATTAGATCTAAGAAAACACTAAGTAAATTAAGCTAGCATGTTAAAAGGAAAAAAATATAAATAAATAATCAAACAACACCATTGAATGATTAAAGGAGTACTTAACTTCAATTAAACATGGATGAAAAGAGGCTGTAAAAGCCTTACAACAACTGTAAAATTCGTCTAGGGTTTAAGCCTCCAAAGTGTCACCCTAATGAATGAAAAACTGAAAACTATATATAGATTTCCAAGGCTGACCGCGTCAGATTATGGATCATGATGCCATCAGATCGCCGTAATTAGGGTTTCGTCTTGTGATGCGTATGACTGGTGATGTAAGGGGATATTATATGCCCAACAGCCCGCTCCATTAACATATAATATCCCCTTACACGTGACGTCCTTCTTCAAAATACACCTGACGCACCTAACGCCGTCAGGTGTAAATCCTTGATTTATGTTTGACCCGACGTGTGTTAATTCTTCTAGCTTCAAAATAGAAGGTGACGGCGTTACAAGGTATAAGCTGGCGCCATCAGGTCTTCTTTTCTGACAGGATTTTTGCGACTTTGTCGTTTTCTTCTCTTTTGCGTCCAAAATCGTCCAAAAAGCTCCATATTACAGAATTCTCGTCTCAAGTACCTAAAATATAAAAAGAAACGATTCGAGGCAATATTTGATCATAATATCATGATTTTGGGCTTAAATGACCCCTTAAAAAGATATCAAAATCCTTATCAACGGGTACACGATGGGTGCAAGTCCAAGGATGCTATTGGTGTAAGGCTGCTGTTGATATTGGGCTGTGAGATTAGGCTGCTGAGCGTGTTGGGCCGTGTAGGTGGTGTGGGCCTGTGGGGCGTTTGGGATATGGAATTGGTGTTGGGCCTGAGGTGAGTATGACTGGTGATGTAAGGGGATATTATATGTTAATGGAGCGGGCTGTTGGCTCAATTAATTAAGCTGTTGGGTAGGTTGTGTCATCCTGTTGTGGTAAAGTCCTGGGGAAACCCACGAATGAGGAGTATTACCAAATTGAGAGGTACCAATCCTACTAGAAAAAGGTCTATTCTTGACTCGCATTGCGTGTCAAGAAGAGGTCTTATGACGCGCAAATGCGAGTCAAGGTAAGTACCGTCATAAATCTGAGATGACACGCATTGATGTGTCNAATCATACGAGCAAACTGTGATCCCCTGGTATTTTTATTGAGCGATTTACCTTTTTGACCCAAAGAATGGGCAGCTATATGGATAGTATGCGAAGGTGAAGAGCTATCTATGGCCATTGTTACCAATTTTTTCTCTTCTATTTTTTTTAATTCTGGTGCGACAGGAAGAAGAGAGTGGAGGGAGGGATCCGATTTTTGGGGAGGAGAAAAGGAAGGGATCGTTTATTGGTTTAGGTTTGATACCATATTGGTTTAGGCTTGATACCATATTGATAGTTAATTATGATGTTCCTTGAATTGCATTTATCTCCAAACCGATATATAGACACTATGCATGGGCTAGGCCAAATATAATACAAGTGGGCCATAATACAAACAATAACTAGAACTACATAAATGTCATCTAATAATCTTTATATGCATCAAAGATAGATAAGAAAATAATTTCATGGGGGAAATAGAACCAAATAAACAAACAAAATTTTACTCAACAAATTCAATATCGTAAATTTCCCTTTATATTTCAAGATTAAACCATCCACAAAGATGGGGCTTTTAAAAGGTTTATAAAATTGTCAAGTAGTCAATTTATGAAGCTTTTGATTTTATAAATTAACCTTATTGCACTATGTATAAACCTTTTCAAGTTTAAAAAATGCTCAACAATTACACATGTATTAAATTGTGAAAAGGTCCA
Organism: Artemisia annua; assembly: GCA_014162995.1. Lineage (NCBI taxonomy): Eukaryota > Viridiplantae > Streptophyta > Magnoliopsida > Asterales > Asteraceae > Artemisia > Artemisia annua. Next base: position 105,251 of record LBNU01003331.1, read on the forward strand.
TGATTTTATACTACTTCATTCCACAGACATGAATCTTAACTTCATTATGATTAAAATAAAATATAAGCTTTTCATGTGTTTTAAACCTTTTTCTTGAAACTCCGATTGTAGATAGGGGTGTCAATCGGGTCTATCGGGTTTGGGTCTATAGGGTTGCGGGTTGTCGGGTTGGGTCTATCGGGTTATCGGGTTGACACTTAATGAAATAATACAAACCTTGGCCGAACAAGCATTTCATATTTTAGGTATCAAGGAAGCGCAAAGGGAAATTATAGGCTAAAATAGAATTCGTAACATCCCTCACGCTTATTACTGCATTAAAAAGTTGCAAATTGCAACGTTATGACAGTAGCTAAATTCAATTCCAAAATAAACAGTTACATATCATATTACATTACCATATACATGGCACTATGGCAGTAAGTTTTAGAATACAATAAACTTAAATGGTAGCAAGTTCAGAAAACAATAAGCTCGTAAAACTTTGGCGAGCATTGAAGGATGAAAAAGACTAGTATGTCTAGACATTTAACGATAGACATGGAGAGTAATAAACACTAAACTCCAACTATAAATTCAAATTAAACAATTAAAACAAACAAACTTTTTAATCCAACTAACAAAAAGAATACAATCCAATTCAAGGAGTAAGTTGGTGAAGGAAAAAGCAGTAAGCTCATGCAATAAGATTTGTCAATGGGTTACTATATCTTATCGGGTTTATCGGGTCAACCCGATAACCCGATAACAAATTAATTTGAACCCTAACCCGACCCTATTAGGCTATCGGGTTATCGGGTCAACCCGATAAGCTAAGTTAGACCCGATTCAACCCAACCCTATAAGGCCTTATCGGGTTCGTGTCGGGTCGATCCATTTGACACCCCTAATTGTAGATGCCTTTACACTCAAAGCCATGAGTATTTTTTTAACAAAAGCTTCTCTTTCCTTTTAATAAAGACCATTCAAATTCTCGTTACCCTCTTCATCATTTTCATCATCCTCAGCTCTGCGTTAATTAATTTCAATGTAACAAAACAAAAAGAAGCGGGTTTTTTGTCCCAGTTAATATCAATATAGACCGAGACGTGCTTGCACCTGTGTGAATGTAGAGTTTGATCACTTTGTTCTTAAGNGTTTTAAACCTTTTTCTTGAAACTCCGATTGTAGATAGGGGTGTCAATCGGGTCTATCGGGTTTGGGTCTATAGGGTTGCGGGTTGTCGGGTTGGGTCTATCGGGTTATCGGGTTGACACTTAATGAAATAATACAAACCTTGGCCGAACAAGCATTTCATATTTTAGGTATCAAGGAAGCGCAAAGGGAAATTATAGGCTAAAATAGAATTCGTAACATGCCTCACGCTTATTACTGCATTAAAAAGTTGCAAATTGCAACGTTATGACAGTAGCTAAATTCAATTCCAAAATAAACAGTTACATATCATATTACATTACCATATACATGGCACTATGGCAGTAAGTTTTAGAATACAATAAACTTAAATGGTAGCAAGTTCAGAAAACAATAAGCTCGTAAAACTTTGGCGAGCATTGAAGGATGAAAAAGACTAGTATGTCTAGACATTTAACGATAGACATGGAGAGTAATAAACACTAAACTCCAACTATAAATTCAAATTAAACAATTAAAACAAACAAACTTTTTAATCCAACTAACAAAAAGAATACAATCCAATTCAAGGAGTAAGTTGGTGAAGGAAAAAGCAGTAAGCTCATGCAATAAGATTTGTCAATGGGTTACTATATCTTATCGGGTTTATCGGGTCAACCCGATAACCCGATAACAAATTAATTTGAACCCTAACCCGACCCTATTAGGCTATCGGGTTATCGGGTCAACCCGATAAGCTAAGTTAGACCCGATTCAACCCAACCCTATAAGGCCTTATCGGGTTCGTGTCGGGTCGACCCATTTGACACCCCTAATTGTAGATGCCTTTACACTCAAAGCCATGAGTATTTTTTTAACAAAAGCTTCTCTTTCCTTTTAATAAAGACCATTCAAATTCTCGTTACCCTCTTCATCATTTTCATCATCCTCAGCTCTGCGTTAATTAATTTCAATGTAACAAAACAAAAAGAAGCGGGTTTTTTGTCCCAGTTAATATCAATATAGACCGAGACGTGCTTGCACCTGTGTGAATGTAGAGTTTGATCACTTTGTTCTTAAGGCTTTGGTTTTTGGATTGGTATACCCGTATATGAGTTGGCTTTACATTTGGCGTCAAGTGATGATGTGGTTATTTGTGTTGATTTGTGCTCATTATTTTGTTGCTATTTGGAGATATTCTGGTCTACAAAAGAAACAGAGAATACAGTGAAGTATGAACATGAAAAAATATATATATATCAAAAAAACGTATATGATGACATGGCAATGATCGATCTACCGGTTAACACCCGTAGCCAATTATCAGAGTAACCAGAATGAACGGTTTTTAAATGTTCGCTATCATGGATTAACAATACGCAAAGTCTAGTAACTTGGATGAATAAAAATATAATTGAGTAACTTATCCGAACATTTTCGTAAAGTTTAGTAACATATTTGTATATTAACCCTATAATGTTTGTAATTTCATCATATTCCAAAGCTACAACCAACATGCTCGTCAGTGATAATGTTAAGGCGTTGTTGCATGACATCCATTGATGGGTAAGCAGGAAAATGCAGTTGGTAGACGCATGTGTGAGAAGAAGGCAGACGGTCACATGTCTCATCGGATTTGGTTATGCATAGCTTTAAATCTAAACCACAAAACCCCTCTACTGGTAGATACTTCACTGACGTCCAAAAGAAGAGAAGACCCTTTCGTTGCTCCTCACTCATTTCCCCAACAATCTACCATTAATAATTCAGGTTAGAGAAAAGCAAAAAAAAAACTCATGGCAACTATTTTTATCCATTCTANAAAAAAAAAAAAAAACTCATGACAACTATTTTAATCCATTCTAAGAAATGCGGTGACGTATAAGGATGCCGAAATAGGGAAACTAGGTTATATAATTACACGGGACAGATTGATTAATTAGTTAGAAAAAAACACCATTTAACATTAAAATATCAACAAGGAAACAGTTTAGAGATCAATGTATTTTAGTCTAAAGAATCCTCCTGGCCTATAGCGTGTGTTATAGGTCACATAATGATACAAAAACCAGTTAACACATAACCCAAAAGTCACATATAAAGATAAGGCTACTTCGCACTAAAAGTACTATTTGTTCTAATGTTAAGTATAGTGGTAAATTCAAACAGCATAGCTCATCGACATTTAATCATTAGCTAATCCTCCAAAAACATCAAAACAGCTTGTTTAAATGCAATTATCACTGTGTTGCCAAAAAAAGAAATAAAGAAGAAGCACATACCTTCCAGAACCAGTCTATTTGGAGATCGGTCTCTTTATAGCCATTATATTGCGTGTGTGCCTTCCAATCGTCGACAGAGATTTCACTTTCACTCCCACACAACATCCCATCAAGATCTTCATGCTCTAAGCTCTTGAAAAACAAGTTCTTATTTTCTTCGTTTCCAACTATATCTAAAAATCCTTGAGAAAATTGGGATACCTGCTGGGCAATCGACGTCACAAACTGATGTTCAATGATAAGATCAATATACAGGTTTCTGTTTATGCTATTCACGCTAATCTCTTTTCCACCAGGAAGAAGCTCCACAAATTTCTTGGCTCCAAACTCTTCAACCTCCCACATAAATGTTAGACCAAGGATATCTTGATCAACTACACTAGGATCCATTTCCAGTATCTGCTTGCAGCTGTTATATAAGTATGGATCGGCATCCTTTATATCTTCCAGAGAGACATTAATTCCAGCCAATTGCAAGAAAAATGCCCGACTGAATACAATGCCCACTTGCATCTTATGCACCAAGGCCAGGGCAATCACCCGGCCTGCAAATTTAAAATAATCAAGGTGCTCCAGCGGGCTAATTACCTCAGATGCTGCAAACATGTAACAAAGTAAAAATTACTCAAAGTTATACGTACACGCAACATAATTTGAAAGCCATTTACAATTTTGTGATATTAAAGTAGATATGATTGAAATATGTATATGCCAGAAACAAGCATGCAAAGATGAAACAAACTAATAATATTACTCAACATGATTCATACTTCATAATGATACACATAACCTGCTATCAAAGCTACCAAAAACTTTGAGATATCAATTGCCGTGTGGGGTGGGGGCGGAATGGGATAATTAGTTTCCTGTTCAAATCTATCTTAGCTACATGTATAAACCTTGAGGTCATGGGTTCAAATCTTAGAAGATTCACGACACATCTTTTGATTCGTTTGCAAGGTATGCCTAGAGTTGGGTCCAAAATCATTATCAAATAAGAAACTCTTCCAAGAGATGGGATGTAATAACATGATTACTCAATTAGTAAGCAGAATTTGTAGTTTGACTCAAAAAACCTGCTTCAAAATTTAATAATAACATGATTACTCAATTAGTAAGCAGAATTTACTATAACATGCATGTACTAGAGCAAATGTCATAAACCGCAGCTGGTAGAAAGTAAGGCCGTCTTGGATCTATTAGCCTCAAAATATCAACTTTCTTGAATATTCATCTCAAAATCATTCTCTTTGCAGAGGTGATACTTGCCACTGGTTCCACCAGGGAGAACATGAATGCTCTTCAACCCACAGACACAATATAACATTAGACTCGAAAAACAAGTGCAATTCTAAGCGAAATTTGAGGGAGAACTTTCAGATTACAAAGAATACAAATAGAGCATGAAGAAGGTATGTATGTAAACTTTAGCAATGTAAAATGAGAAGAGAAAAACACAGTACTGTGAGAAATTGTTGTCAAATGTATACAATGCAACCGAAGACCTTCATCTATAGCAAAGCAGAGATTGTAATTGCCAGAATAGATTGTCGGTTCTGTCAACTCATAATGAATAGCCAGAAAAATTAATTACTCTAACCTTAACTCGTCGTAGAATATGAATGCCAAAAGCCTCATACAAGTATACAACATTTAAGATTTTTAGGCATTTCTATCTAATTCAACTTATAGTCATCACATTTGATCATCAAAGTGTTTATTATATGTACCAATATGTGTTATTTCAATCAACCCATCTAATTCAGACATAAAACCTAACTTTTTATATAGCACATGCTTAAATCCAGAAGTTTTTACTATCCTGATCATCCCCCGACTCTACTTAAACAAAAAGACATGCAACATGTATAGAAAACTTAGTTCAAGAAAGAAAAAAAGAAGGTATAGATTATGTCCAGAGATTAAAATAACATGAAGCTTACCTGGATTAGGAAAGAATCTTCTTCGATCAGTTGGGCAAGCAAGGAAAAAGCCATATTGAGGATCGAATATAGCTTGGCACACCAACATGAACCATTCACGTAATACACCATTCCCAGTAGCTACCTCATTTGTAAACTCTATAGATACTGGATCACGCAATCTGGATATATCTACTCTTTTGAAATATTCGAACGATTCAGCCAACACGTTTGATCTTTTGATAAGCATCTTATGGCCATTATCATAGTCTCGTGTCACCTCTGGAACCAACATCATAACCAAATGCCTCCTCGATTCAGAGTGGTTGAGAATCCATTTATAATACTCCTCACCCCTTTTTGCATATCTAATAACTAGATAACAAATAGCGACCTTGTTAGGCCTCAAAATAGTCCAAAAGGTTTCTTCTGCACCTTCATACAGCTGAGATATATAATGCAACTGCTTCAAGATAGGAAGGTACTGATCCCATCCACCATCTTGTTTCACTTTCCTAATGACCTTAATATCGCCCCCCATTTCAGTGAGGCACGTTTGCAGTTTTTCCATCAAATTAAGATAGACGGAATAAAGATAGCCGAGTTGGTGATGATCATACCAAGGGCAGTTGTGGTAGTAACGCCTTGGTATGAGAGTGTCTAAAGCCTTCGGGTCAACGATTTCATTCATCATAAACCGCAAAAAGCTGTTAAATTCATGGACATCAGTCGAAGAGGGACCAATAGACTCCATACTTGAAACCAAACCCTGTGACAACTTAGTAGCAAGTTCATCAACGAACGGAAAAATGTCTTGAACAGAAATAATACTAGTCTTGTTCAGCATTGATTCTAGACTAGTTCGACAAAAAATATATAAAGGATCATCATGTGTAACAGCTGTACGGAGCAATTTACAAAACCTCAATACTAAAGGTGCAAATAATTCATCGTAAATAGGTATTTGTAACTCATCCTTACTAGAAGTAATAAAATATCGAATAAAATCATAAGCACGTACTTTGTAAAGCTTAACCAGTGCTTCAGGAGCACCGGAAGAAACAAACGTATCTAGGTACGAGGAAGCATTGTTTGCATCCTTTCGAGTCATCTTTAAGAATTTAGTCAGCCTTGATTTGATACAAATCAATGTCCGACCTTTACACATGACGTGACCATCGTAAAGTATATCATCAATGAGATGCCACGCTTGGGGATATCGTGATGTCCCCGTGAATGTTTTTCTCGCCATAAATTAGCCTTTGTTTGTATAGAGGGATTCGAGTAGTAGAGTAGGGTTTGCATGCAAGACTAGTGCATGATTTACGACTGGAAAAGGAAGAAGAACAAGCTATTGCATCAACAAACAATTAACATAAAGCATAACAATGAACTCACTTTGAAGTAATTTGCTGAAAAGAACTATCAGTGATCACCTATGATATTTATTTGACCTGTTATAGTTTTAGTTCGTTTCCATGATTTGATATGTATTTTCATTCCGAACAATATATATAATGTACATAAGATCATTCTAGATGAATAGACCTACTAAACCCATAAAGGCCCATAAGTTAAATAAACATATGAAGTAAACTAACATTTGAAACTTAGGTATCGTATCGTATCATATATCTACTTTCCTTTATTTTAAGAGATCACGATTTAGAGTGCATATCACAATCTATAGGTTGCAAAATAGGAAGCTAGCTAGCATCATATAAAATTTATTCCTTTTCAATCATTCTGGAGAGTAATTATGTAGCATTACACTAGTTATAATGCCCGCGCACGCGCAGGTTTTTAAAAAAAAAATTTGAATGATATATTTTTATTTATTAAAAAACTAATAATTTAATTTTTATTTTGTTTGATTTATGATTTTTAATTGTAGTTTTTTATAATTAAAGATAATCATTTAAAAAGTTTAATCCTATTCTTATTGCATCTTATCTATATTTTTTGTATTTATCTTCTACTTGTATAGTATATCAACAAAACGAATTTAAAAACTTATAAATTAAAAAAATAATGATTAAAATATTACCAAATAAGAAAATATTCTTTTTTTCAAAATGAAAAAATACTCACTAGGGGTTTTTTGTTTTATTATATAAATTATTAAAGGAGTTTTTTTACAATTAATTAAGTTTTAAATATAATAATAAACGGTGTTTTTTCATAAAAATTAAAGTCTATATTATCTAATAAATTTATATTTATAAATTTACGTAGCCAGCAACATGTAGTTTATAGGCAATTTTTTCATACTTACACGTTTGAAGCGACTATTGTAATATTTAATAATATTTTAAATTAATTTATTTTAGTATAAATTATGTTACATGTATAATCTCGTATATTCATTTAGAATGGTTTGGTGCTTTCTTCCTTTTGGACGTAAAGTTAAAACGCTCCGTTTTGGTTTTAGTATGTTGAGTTATTAAGCGTTCATTTTGTTTTCTTTGTGTTTCGCAGTTTTAGGCTTACACAATTTAATTTGTGCTTAATGTTGTTGGGCTTGTAATGAGCGTTTCATATTTATTCTTGTCATATACTCCATTTTATTTGTTATGGGCATTTTAAACTGTTATATCACAGGTATCAAATTAAGTTTTTGTTATAATTGGTGGCAATTATGACCTCACGTTATGAGGAAGGAATTAAGTGACGAAAAATAAAGAAAACAATCGAAATAAAGAGTTAAGTGAGTTGAGTGAAATAAAATAGAAACAAAGAGTTAAATGAAAAGCTAAACTGATAGGTTATTTGGAAAGTGTGTCTTTCTTACTCGGAGGTATGCGGCCTAATCGAGATACTCCTGTGACCATTTTTGACCCTTCTCTTGTCACCCCTAAATCTGTATCTAGTGAGGTTTAAACCATTGGCCTCTTGTAAGGAGGTCAAGTGCTTTACAACTAGGCTATTTGGAGGTTGTAAAAAGAAATAGAAAAAACTGGTGAATAAGTTCAGTTATCCCAATGACCCTTTCCGACCTGACCTCAAATAATGTGAGTGATGTTTGAACTTTTAATCTCTTATAAGAAGATCAAGTGCTTTGCAACTAGCCTATTTTGTTGTGGTAAAAAAATAGAAATAAACGGTGAATACTTAGTGGAAAGAAATAGTAGGAAAAAAATCGAGACAATTAAATACACAACAAACAAGTTTTTATTGCGGATTCATAACACAATTAACGTATCATAGTTGTCACTTATTCTTTTTATATGTATCGAACATTTTTTTTTTTTTTTTTTGGTTATTCTGTGTACTAGATTTTTTTGGCATTTTTGTGTACTTTATAACTATTTTACCCCTCATTTTATTAACATGGGAGGGGCAAAATGGTTATAAAGTACACAAGAATACTCAAAAAATCAAATTAGTACATATAATAGCAAAAAATTTGTTTGATACATATTGAAGAAAATGATGATACATTATCACATTTAGTAGTCATTAGCCCTACATTTATGTACGTGTTTAAAAACTTAGATACAAAAGAACAACAAACAGAATTACACGCACGTTTGTCAAAAAGAACAAATATTGCAACAGTTTAGGCTTATAAATATTTGTGTTGTGTATAAAGAAAAAAACACTTGTCTCATTAATAAAAGAGTCATTCAAAGGCATCTATATTAGGCTTACAAATAACTGTTTAGGCTGAAAAATAAACAACTTCAAAAAAAGTGAAGAAGTTATAAGCCAACTGATTTAACACTTTGGTAGATGACCATCATGGTGAAAACTTGGCAAGTTAAAGTACTTCTTCATGGGTTCTTGTTTTAACACTGAATTAAGGATAGCAGGAAAAGGAACAAAGGAACAATGTTGGTATTTCAGAATGAAGTTTAGACCATATATATTAGAATTTTGAATTAAAACGAGTAGTTAACTTACTTTGTCCATATGCAAGAGAGAACAACTTGAAAGTGATCCAATAACAAAAGAATGCCTGCACAAAAATTGTGTAAATGATCTTTAAAAAATGTGATATGTCCCTTAGGAAAACCTGCACAAGGAGGAATTATAAGAACAGCAAAAACCCCTTGCGAAATTTTTTGTTAGCCCTTCTGGCACGTGACACTGAGGGACACAACATACGCGTGTAACTATAAGTTATAAGGTTTAAAAAAAGCATCTAAACTTTGTATTAGTAAAGTATAACCAAATAACTTTTCTAATTACATCCACTGTTAATCAGAATGAAAATGCAGACAAAAACGGAAGAATGTAGAAAGTATCAGCAGTTGTAAGATCGCGGAACCATGACACTCCACCAGTTTTTAATGATGGAACCTTTTCCGCCATGTTTTGAATCTGCATATGAAAGGTGTACAAGATTTGTACTTAATGTGAACCGACTTTTTTTGGCATACTGGAAAGCTGCAACTAGTAACTTATCAAAATGCAATAAACACAACCAATGTTTCGTAGCAGAATAAACAAATTAATCAAAAGAATATAATGATATAACAAACTGATAGAGATTGATGAACCTTTCGCACAAGACACGACTTTTTGGTAGAATGTCTGTATTGAAGATAACACAAGCAAAGTTATGCCAAACACTCCTTCAAGCAATGTAACAGTAACTGCTCAAGTACAAAGCTTATAGAGAGCTTCTACACCTCCAAAGATGAAGCTACTACTTCATAAGAGCTTAATTCAGTGTAATATGATGTAACACATGTTGGTTGTACAGTACAAGTAGTTAGAATTATGTAGAGATGTAGCAGAATATAAATACCCCTGTAATGACCCATTTTGGATTAATGAAATCATTCTACACTTTTTCATTCACTTTATTCTCTCTCTGATTATTCAGTATGGTATCAGAGCAAATCGGTCACCATAACCAACTCCGGCTAGTCTAACTAACTCTGGCCACCACAAACCATCATAACAAACTTTGACCATTGCTCTAACTAACTTTGACCACCATAATCCACCATAAACACCACCAAAATTCATCAATCTTCTTCAAGATTCATTCAAATTTCTTCAAATTCATTCCTAACATCATCATAATCACATTCATAACACCAGAATTCATCAAGAACACTCCAGAACATTCAAATTCATTCATAACAGATTTTCCCGCCAAATCTTCAAACTCAAAATCTCATCATTCTTATTCACAGATTCTTGATCTTTACACCTTCAAACCACCATGGCTACTTCTACAAAAACTGGTAACCCCAACATTAATCATCATCCTGATGATCTTAATTCCATTCATCATCCTTTGTATTTTCACCAAAATGACCATCCAGGACTTGTTCTCATTTCAAAGAAACTGACTGGATCAGAGAACTACAGAACCTGGAAAAGATATATGATGATTGCTCTGAATGCAAGAAACAAGATGAAGTTAATCAATGGTGAATTTCAAGAACCTGCTATCAATTCTGAGATGAGATCACTATGGGAAAGGGCAAATGATATGGTTATTTCATGGATCTTGAACACAGTTTCAGAACAAATTGGTAACAATCTGAGTTTTGTGAATAGTGCACAAGCATTATGGAATGAACTGAATGAACACTACTCTCAATTGGATGGCCATAGAAAATATCAAGTTTCACATGATTTGGTCAATTTGAAGCAAGGTAACACATCAATTGAATTGTATTATCACAAGTTGAAGGGGTTATGGGATGAACTGGATGCTTTAGAAGCTCCATATGCATGTGTGTGTCCTTGTGATTGTGCTAATGGTAGAACAAATGGAGAGAGAGATCAAAGAAAGAGGCTCATGCAATTTTTGATGGGATTGGATGAGAGCTACACAAATGTAAGGGGTCAAATCTTGTTGATTCAACCATTGCCACTTGTGTCAAAAGCTTACAGCATGCTCAGACAAGAGGAAAAGCAAAGAGATACTCAAAAGTCAACCATCTTCACTCCCACTGCCTTGAACACAAACACCAACAGAAACAGGCCACAAGCACCTTTCAATCACAACAAGCCAAACACCCCTTCACCAAATGCAACAGTAAGGAAGAGTCCATTCAGGAAAGGGATCTATTGCACAAATTGTAACAAAGAAGGACACTATGGGAATGAATGTTACAAGCTAGTTGGATATCCACCAGGACACCCTTTACACAACAAGTACATTCCTCCTTCTCAGAGAAATGGCAAAAGTGCAACAGTCCACATGCCAGCTGAGATTGATGATTCTCAAGAGGCACTTCCCAACTATGCTGATTCAAACCCTGGCACTTCAACCTCTGCTGATCCTTTTGTGCACACCAGGATGGACATGCTACAAAATCAACTCAACCAAGTGCTTTTGATGCTACAAAACAATCCAAAGGAGTTCACTGCAGCCACACTTCCTCATATGTCAGGTATCTTTACCTTCATTATATTGCTTCATTCAATTCTGGTAAATTTGATGTTTGGATTATAGATAGTGGGGCTACAGATCATATTTGTATTTCACTACATAAAATGCATAACATCAAAACCTTAACACACCCAATCCTTGTTAGCTTACCAAATGGAAATCAAATCAAAGTGGATACCATAGGTTCTGTACACCTAACACCAAACCTCACACTCACTGGAGTATTCTACATACCATCATTCACCTATAACTTAATCTCCATAAGTAAGTTGACTGCTACCACACACTCAGCCATCACATTTACTCACAAAAAATGTATTTTTCAGGGCCATGATGGTTCTATCACTCATGGATCATTACATGGTGGACTTTATGCACTCAACCCATCACCAACCATCAATACAACTTCTGCTCAAGCTCACACCAGCTCATCATCATTGTGGCATGCTAGATTAGGACACTCATCTTATCATGTACTTCAAAAGATCAAAGAGATTTCTCCTGTAATCAACTGTAATTCAAAGAATAAATGTACAATTTTCCCTTTAGCAAAACATCATGTTTTACCTTTTCCATCCAGTACATCACATGCTTCAAATATTTTTGATCTTGTTCATTTAGATGTATGGGGTCCTTACAAACATCCAACTTTCAATCACTGCAAATACTTTCTCACCATTGTTGATGATCATTCAAGGGCCACTTGGACTTATTTACTACCAGCAAAACATCATGTATAGTCCACTTTCAAATCCTTTTATTCATATGTCACAACTAAGTTCAAAATTCCAATAAAAACCATAAGAAGTGACAATGGAACTGAATTTCTCAATGAACAGTTTCAAACATTTACCCAATCAAAAGGAATCATCCATCAAACTTCTTGTCCATACACTCCTCCGCAAAATGCTAGAGTTGAAGTCAAACACAAGCATTTATTACAAATAGCAAGAGCTTTATACTTTCAAGCCAACTTTCCACTTCATTTTTGGGGACATTGCATACTAACTGCAACATACATCATCAATAGATTACCCTCCAGAGTCATTGATCACAAAAGTCCATTTGAAATCCTGTATAAAACACCACCATCACTAGATCACCTCAGAGTCATTGGTTGTCAAGCATTTGTTTACCATCGCACCACTGATAAATTTGGACCCAGAGCAACCAAAACAGTCCTCATTGGCTATCCACCCAATCAAAAAGGTTAATTACTCTATGATCCTCAAACTCACAAAATCTTAACTAGTAGAAATGTCACATTTGATGAGAGCATATTCCCCTTCCACTCACAACACACATCAACTTCATCCATTGATCCATTCACCTCACTACTTGAACCAACACATGGTATTCCACAGTCACCACAGTTTCAACCAACACAAGCAACAACTACACCCACAACACACCATCTCCAGATAAGTTTGTAAAGCTTAACCAGTACTTCAGGAGCACCGGCAGAAACAAACGTATCTAGGTACGAGGAAGCATTGTTTGCATCCTTTCGAGTCATCTTTAAGAATTTAGTAAGCCTTGATTTGATACAAATCAATGTCTGACCTTTACACATGACGTGAACATCGTAAAGTATATCATCAATGAGATGCCACGCTTGGGGATATCGTGATGTCCCCGTGAATGTTTTTCTCGCCATAAATTAGCCTTTGTTTGTATAGAGGGATTCGAGTAGTAGAATAGGGTTTGCATGCAAGACTAGCTAGTGCATGATTTACGACTGGAAAAGGAAGAAGAACAAGCTACTGCATCAACAAACAATTAATATAAAGCATAACAATGAACTCACTTTGAAGTAATTTTCTGAAGAGAACTACCAATGATCACCTATGATATTTATTTGAGCTGTTATAGTTTTAGTTCGTTTCCATGATTTGATATGTATTTTCATTCCAAACAATATATATAATGTACATAAGATCATTCTAGATGAATAGACCTACTAAACCCATAAAGGCCCATAAGTTAAATAAACATATGAAGTAAGCTAACATTTGAAACTTAGGTATCGTATCGTATCATATATCTACTTTCCTTTATTTTAAGAGATCACGATTTAGAGTGCATATCACAATCTATAGGTTGCAAAATAGGAAGCTAGCTAGCATCATATAAAATTTATTCCTTTTCGATCATTCTGGAGAGTAATTATGTAGCATTACACTAGTTATAATACCCGTGCACGCACGGAGTTTAATATAAAACTTTTATCATGTATTTAATACCAAATACAGTGTCTTAAAATGTATTGAACTTTACATTTATTCATCTAGTACAACACATGGAACTTTTAGATGGATCATATTTATTTTAGATGTTATTGTCCGTTTTTTTTTTCTTTTTTTTAAATAATGTATAACAATGACGCATCTAAAGATTGATACAAAATTATTACGATCCAGTGCTTATGAATCTTCTATTTTCACCCTCGTATCTTCCTTTTTTTACACGTTAGTTGTTTTTATTGAGGTAAACAAATAGCATAACACGATTTGCATTTTGATGATACCATTACAAAATGTACATATTATTTGATTGTAACTTTTTTAAAGT
>LBNU01003332.1:0-10081 GCA_014162995.1 Artemisia annua
AGTTATGCAGATATTCGACGCAAACCATTAGAATTCCATGTTGGGGAAAAAGTCATGTTGAAAGTCTCGCCTTGGAAGGGCGTGATACGTTTTGGGAAACGCGGGAAGTTGAACCCGAGATACATTGGACCATTTAAGATTCTGGAAAGAGTCGGTCCGTTAGCTTACAAGCTTGAACTACCGTCAGAACTCAGCAATATTCATAACACGTTTCATGTCTCTAATCTCAAGAAATGTCTTTCTGATGAGACCTCCGTCATTCCATTAGAAGAAATCGAGCTAGATGAGAAGCTTAATTTTGTGGAAGAACCCGAAGAAATCATGGACCGTGAGATCAAACAATTGAAGCAGAGCCGAATTCCTATCGTGAAAGTTCGCTGGTATTCTCGAAGAGGTCCCAAATTTACATGGGAACGAGAAGACCAAATGCGACTCAAATACCCGCATCTTTTCACCGAGTCAACTTCCAAGACCAACAACCGCTGAATTCAGGGACTGAATTCCTCCTTGGATGGGCGACTGTCATAATTCTAAATTTCCAGGTCAATTCCTTAGTCCCGACATTTCCTATTCATTGAATTTCAATTCAACATTTCACGTAAACAGGGTTCACGGGTATTCATTTGACGAAACCGGGTAGGTTAAGTCACATTGTCATTCATCGTACATTTCATAGACTAAGGTTAGTCTACATTGCATCACGACATCATTTGCATTCTATTCCACTCGTAGATATATATTTTCAAGTTACACTTATTTATTTATTTGTATATAAATAATAAGACAAGTTATTAGTTTTTAACCTAATGTACCAAACAAATTCCACTAGGGCACTAATATATTTTTATATTAGTGATTTTTCCACTAAGGTTATAAAACTATATATTATTTATTTTTGGTGGTTAACCAAATAATAAACCTTTACTTGAACTTATATACACAATAAATTGTATTAACAAAGAATTACCTATCAAAATACCCAATGTTTATGAAAATTATATTTTTATAATTTTTACAACTTTATTATATCCCGTATTGTCCCGTTATATTTTATTTTTAATTAACCCGGTACCCGATAACGCTAAAAATACAAAACTATGCACTAAACGGTACCCCGTAAAATCAATGTGGGACAAAAGTGTGACAAGACCACCACCTCATGTGAGGTGGCTGGCCTTGGGGTCCTATGGGACACATGGGGCTTCCAAAATTCACCCAACTATGCATCCACTATCTCATAACTTACCAACACTCTTGCATGCAAAGAAAACATAGATCAAAAATTTACTACTCTCTTGTGTACTTCTCTTCTTGCTCGTTCCATATCCAAAGACCAAGGGAAGACCAAAATTTTCAAGTACAACATATTTTACAAGACTTAGAACACATCCATTACAAGGTTTTGCAATATAAACCTATGGATTGTTAGGTTTTCTTCATAAAAGTTATAGGTTTTCAAGTAAGTTCATCACCAATTTTTACAAGTTCTACCACAATTTCCTTGCTAGGTTTATGTACAATTATTATTTTTGAACTTGCATGTTGAAGTCTATACCACAAAAACCTAAATTTCTATCATTTTATGTGTAAAATGGATTCCTTATGAAACGTTGGAGAAATGGTTGAAATGGTGATGTTAGGGAACCCATGACACCCTAAGAAGGTGTATGGTAGATTAAGGGATGAGTTGATGTTGTTAGTAGTGGATTTGGACATGTACAAACTAGGTAAAATCATTTTTGGAACCATATGTTAACCTACTGTCCCTATTTTAAAAATTGGAAACATTCAGTGAGTTTTGGTAAATTTTGGACTCAAGATATAGAAAATACATCCTTAGACGAAACTATGGCCTTTTGAATCGCTAAAAACGGACTTATAACGAAGAAGTTATGCCAAAAACAAAATGCTACTAGACTTATACATTTTCCGGAAATTTGTTTGCTGATGTACGAATTTACTTGGCCAAAAACGAGTCTTAGACCTTTTCAAAACTTGCCAAACTATTGAAAATATGTTAGTATACCTTTTTACCTTTTCGGGGATATAAAGAACTTGAGAATCGGCCTTATAACGAATTAGTTATGATTTTTCGAAAGTTATTATTTTCACTAATAAACCACCAGCACTTTACCCAGAAATTTTCTAAGTATACCCAGAAACACCCATGTTGAGAGCTATTTTCCCGTCAATTGACTCAGTTCTGGAGTTTTGGACTCCAAGGAACAAAAGTTAGAGCACCTGGCCTAGTTTTCAAATCAAAAAGCCGTTTGTCATTTGGACTTAAAATGAGTAATCTACAGCTATCCAAACATTCATAAAAACTGCCCAGAAATGGCAGCTTTAGCCTAAAAACACCATACTTTTCGACCATTTATCATAAAATCTAGACACTTTGAGCAAAACTTCACTCCTGAACATATTTAGGCTTGGTGCTAAGCTTTCCAAAAATACCAATTTTATTTCCTAACTCTCAATATTCACTGATTTACAACTAGTTTTCCGAAGCCATTTTTAACCGTATTTCAAAAATTACTAAGTGTTATATTTTACGTCTAAAACCTATATTTCACTATTATTCACTATATAACTATTGTATAACATTATTAGACTATATGAACATGTAATATTCATTATGACCTTATACGAAGATATAAATTATATTTTCGACAACAATACATATTTTGAATACAAAACGAGTGGTATAGATTATAAGTGCAAGTGCATACATGAACCCATTTCATAATCTAAATTAGATTACATGCATTCATTTTAGGTTGCGGCTAGGAGTTGCACCTCATTTCTTCAGTTCATACATTCCCGATTGTACCATCACTAGAGGTGAGTTTTCATAGCCCCGTTTACATTTTTATTGTTTTCAAATCCCACGGGGGAGAATACATTGCACCATTTTTCATACGAGCCTAAGTATCAAATCCATATACATTACTTAAGTTACTACATTGCCATGTTTTAAGTCCCCTATCATGAACCGTTAATTGTATTTAAGCGAGAGTGAGTGGATAGATCTATTGAGGGTGACGCCTCCATCCGTGTTGGGGTTACCAACAGTCAAACGGATGCATTTCATTTGATCATTGTTAGAGTGTCGGGCAAAACACTCTGAAGGGGCATTACCTACAGTCTAGCTTCGGGGTCATGAGCTTAAGAGATAATGTACAATTTTATCAATTATGTGACAGTTCGTCATTCCATTATGTGACAGTTCGTCATTCCATTTTGTGACAGTTCGTCATTCCCTTATACTTATGGTTATCGTACAATATTCATTTTCATAAACCTATGATTTCTCACCAACATTATTGTTGACCGTTTTAGCAATGTATTTTCAGGTTACTAAGATAACAACATGTGACTTGCATATGGACCATCATGGAGTCGAGGAGTCGACGCGTCTCACTGTTTACTTCAATGCACTTATGAACCGTTTGATCTTGTCGTTTTTATTTTCAATAAATGTGTAAAACCACTTGGGACCTATGTTGTAAACTTTTATGTTTTAAATAAAATGATCAAACGTTGTATTTACAAAACGACACTTTAGGTCGTTCAATGTAACCTTGTATGAGATGCCATGATCGTTACACCCGGGAATTCAATTCCGCTGCCATTTTACAGGTAAATTCAGGGTGTGACAGATAGCACAGGTTCAGGGGAGGAAATTAGGGGTACTAAAAATGTTGCTGATGTTGTGATTATGAGTAAGGAGGATTTGAACTCTACTGCTGCTTTGAACTCTGCTGCTGATGATACTGGTTTAGCTTCAGGGGAGGCTAAGGGTGATGATCATGTGGAAAGTAGTGATAATGCAGATATGTATGTGGTGGTGAATAAGAATAATCAAGAAGTTGTGATGGAAAAGATTGCTAAGACTGTTGCTCCAGAGTCTGCTGCTAAAGAGACTACTGCTGGTGAACTCTTTAGTGACTCTGCTGCTCAACAATACTCTGCTGCTGGATCAGGTGAGAACTCTGTTGCAAATGCTTTGTTAATGCTTCAAGAGAAATCTCCAACTGAACACACATCACAACCACCTCAATCAGATCCAATCAAACCTGCACCATCTCAACTAACATCACTTTCACAACCAATCCATGTGTCACAGTTACCCACCAAAGGACTATTGATCAGAGAACCTACACAAACAATTCCAAAGGCAAAACCTGTTGCTTCAAGCACTGATAAAGGAAAAGGAAAGATAGTTGAAGAAGCTGTTCCAGATTCTAGTGATGAAGAAGAAGAGTATAAGAAATTGCCTAAGGAATATTGGCCTAGGTAGAAGCTTGTGGAGGCTGATAGAGTTTTGGCTATACAGGTTGCTATGGATGACATAGAAATAGAAGGTCAAGATGTTGATGCTGAACAAGCTAGGTTGCTAGCAGAACATGAAGTTCTTGCAGCTCTGAAATCCAGAAGAAGTGAAGAGGGTGAGTCAAAGTCAAAGAATGATGAATATGACTATGAGCCTACACCTGAAGAAGTTGATTATTTGATAAGGAATAATCCTGAGGTTAACAAGAAAGCCTTAGAAGTTCATGCTGATGTTACTTTAACCACAGAGCAAAAGACTGCACAGCTGCATGATTTCATTAGGATGATTAATGATCAAGCTTTTGAGTATGTGTCTAATGTGATCAAAGGCAAGCAAAAGAGGAAAAGGAGGCCTACAGAAGCACAAATCATCTCCCAAATGAAACAATATTTGTGTGCTCAGTGTGGATGGAAAATGAGTCAATTCAGAGGGATGGGACATGATGCAGTTAGACTTCATTATTATTCTGGGTACAAGAGAAACAAAATGTTAGTTGAAATATGTTCAAAAGAAAAGGATGAATGGAAAAAGAAGCATGATGAGCATATGGCAGCTAGTAAAGAAAGGGCCAAGAGATCAAGAGTTGAAGGATCCAAGACTGCTGAATTACCTGAATCACATCCAAAGACTGCTGATAAGACTGATGATAGATTTTTGGTGGTTGAATCAGATGATATGTTTGTTGAGCCACTTCAAGCTAGACATCCAATTGCAGATTGGGAAATTGCACAGGATGATTTTGGTGAGGCTTGGAAAGTTATCAGAGTTGGAGGTGATGTTGAAATTTACAGGGATTTTGAAGATCTTGTAAGGTCTTGTGATAGAACAGATCTGAATACTCTATGGGGCTGGACACAAGTTAAGTTTAAATTTGAAGATCCAGTAAGTGTGAAAGCTATGGAGTTATGGGTACATTTTCAAAGATTGTATAATCCAGACCCAAGTGACAGATACTGGAGGTTTGAAGCAGATAATATGTCTACATTATGGAAGCATTATAGCTCAAGTGATGTTCATCATATATCTACTCAAGCTGGAGTTGATGTTTTCATGCTTACAGAAAAGGAGTATCCATTGAGAGCTGGAGTTCTTACTGTAATGATTGCTTCTAAGCTCAGATGTGAAGTAGTAACTCCTCATCTTCAAGACTTACTTGACAGAATAGTGCAGCAGAATTCTAGAGAGAGTGAGAAGCTGAGAAGAAGATAGAGTGTTTGGAAGCATCCTCTTGGTGTTTGTTTGAGCTTGTAAGAAACTTGCATATTTTCAGGGAAAATATCAAGTTTAGGGGAGGATTGTTGGGTTTTGAAGTAACTCTACTTCTGGATGCTACACTACTGCTAGTTAATCAAGACTACTGCTAGTGTAAAATCTCTACTGCCAGACAAGACTACTGTTGAGACTCTACTGCTGGAAGAATACTGCTAAGACTCTGCTGCTTATATGATAAATGTATACGTGTGTTTGTATTTATAGAATAGATTTTGTGTAATATTCTATAATGTTAGAATATCTTAGTCTTGGGTAGGAAGTCGTTTGTAAGCCTGTAGGGTTCCTTGGTGTATAAAAGGAGATCCTAGGGTTAGACTAGAGTACGTATTATTCTAGCATTGTATTCACTTCAAGGTTGCAAAACCCTAGCACTATTCAGGGTGCTCGTATTCAATATATTGAAGTGTTTAAGTGGTGATATAATTGTGTTCGTGTTCCTCTTAAGTTAATCAATAAATTCCGCGTATTGATTAAGTTTGTTACAAGTCAGCTTCTATACATTATTGTCTTGGTTTATCTAAGATAGTAATACTAGATCAATTGCTCAACTGGGATCAACACTAATAACTCATGGAGTGGCATACATATCTCTCAAATTCTATGAGCTCTTATCTCGCCCTATGCCATGCACGGCACAACCATAGGGGTTGTAAACAGTGGCTCATGCGTTAAATACTACCTTAATAGCCTAGTATGCCTCGACTACATGTTTCCCAAGACGTTCAAGCACGTTACCATAAAGGAGGTTGGCTAGTTTTATTGAGCCTAACATTGATGAAACAATCATCCCAACAAACAACAACACACCAATTAACCAATAATTAATAGTTAGGTTTCATTAGATCTAAGCAAACACTAGAGAATTTAGCTACTCATGTTAATTGAAAGATAAGCAAGATAGATAGACAACCAACACATAGACATATTGATTGAATTAAAGTGAAGACTTGTCTTTAATTAAGCACTAGGGTTCCAAGGGTTGGAAACCCTAAAAGTCACAGAAAATTCGTCTTTAGGGTTTGCCCTAAAAGTTCTCCACAAAGTTCCACACATAATGAATGAAAATTAGAAAACTATATATAGATTTTACACTCTGACGGCGTCAGGTTATAGGGTCTGACGCCGTCAGCTCGCCGCCATTAGGTTTCTCGGATGGCCTAGATCCACTTCTGACGCCGTCACCTTATAAATCCTTCTGGGCCGTCACTCTTTAACTTTACTCCTGACGGCCTACTTTTCCTAACACCTGACGGCGTCAGGTGTTAAATCCAAAATTTCCTCTGGCCCGTCATTTGATAATTGGTTTCCACTCTTTTGTCAAGGCTTTCTGACGGCGTCACCTTGTGACTTCTGACGCCGTCAGGTTGTAAATCTTCATCTTTTGAGACTTTGTCGTTTTCTTCACTTTTATGCTCCAAAAACGTCCGAATATGCATGTTTTCCAGAATTCCTCTCAAAAGTACCTAAAATGACAAAAGGAACGATTTAGGGCAATATTTGATCACATTTATACGAATTAGGGCTTAAATGACCCCCTAAAAGCGTAACACTTTTCGTCTCATCAAATACCCTTACACTTGGGATTTGCTTGTCCTCAAGCAAATGAGCTTTTATTCCAATCAAAATATGAGTTAGGGGTCATTTAACACGAATATAAAAGTAATTACAACAAATAGTTATTAGACCCTAATCATAACAAGCACGGAAATCATACACTAGCACCTCACAAATAGTGTTTGGATTCTCACATCTCTCAAATGTCATAAAGTTTATATCTCATAAATGGAAACGGAAAATAACACTCACTACCTGTCATAGCAAATAGATTACCATAGGCTTGGGAAAGGATCAATTACTCCTCCACTAGGCGTAAGCACCTAAGATAAACTATCAAAGAGGGCTTTATAAAGGGTTGTAACGTAAGGTGTAGGGATATGATAACACGGTTTGGTTGGAATAAAGGGTATTTTAGTGGTGGCGAGTTAATTATCATGATCAAATACATGCACTCTACATCGTTGCTTAAGTCAAGACTCGACTCAATCTTAGTCTAAAAATGAAATAACAAAAACTAAAAAGGAACATAAAAGGAAACGGGATGGTAGTCCGTATGTTTTTCTTCTTTCTTTTTCATATTTTTTTTTTTTTTTCTTGATTTTTCGATTTTTTTTTCATACACTCTTGCCCTACCATCCAAAATAATACATCATAGGGGATTTGCATTCCCCTTACACTTGAATCTTTACATAACTTTACAATCACTATTCTAATGACTCGAATTAAGATAATCGAAAAACTTGGAGTACTTTTAAAATATTTAGCACGTATGGGGGTAATAATGTTGTTCTTCCCCATTACTTCATTACACTAGTACTTTACCCATGAGTCCCAATCGTCCCAAAACAATATGTACAAGGATATGACTTAACTTAGCAACCATGTAATTGACCGGATAATTAACTAAGGGTTTAACAAATGTTTTCACAATAATGCACCAAAGGTGGGTGCATACAAGGTAGGCTAAGGCGATTTGGGTGTACATTTAGTGGGGTGTAAACAAATTCTCACTTTGAGTAAGATGCTCAAAGGTCGAAACGAAAGGATAGGCTCGGAGGGGTGTACTAGGGGTATCGTGTACCAAAAATGGATACAACGCAAAGGGTGTGGGAGAATTACTTGACCAATGAAGTCAATGTAATTATAACAAATATACGGGTGTAAAACAATGGGTTAATCCTAATGCCTCTTATCATGTAGTAAATCTTAACTACACGAATGTAGTCTCACTTGTGGATTTGAGATGGTCCTAACGCAAGTTCTAGAATCTAAATACTACCGGTACTCACATCATAGCACCAAAGATGGATGCTTTTCCTACCAATTCTAGGGGCGAACCTCACATATTTGGGGTGGAAAATTTTTTAGTGGTACGGTTTTGTGCTAGTCATACAATTTCCTATCCATGAGACGCTCATTAAGATCAAGGTTTCACTTCTAAATGTTGTAAAAAATTTTAAATTGGCGCTAAAATTGCCCTAACAAATATTTCTCTTGGTTTTATTACAAATTTACTATCAAACAAAGCAAAACATCAAGCGTAAGTATATTCTCAACGGTGCTTTCATTTACCCCCCTTACACTTAAACCGAACATTGTCCCCAATGTTCAAATAAAAGACGTAAAAGTAAATAAGATGAAAGAATGAAATCAAATACTCCCCTGAATCGTTTGTTGTGGATAGTGATGTAACATGGTTAGATCTTCTTCCAAGATAGACGAACGTTCAAAGCTTCCCTTCCAAAATAATAAACGTCTTCTTGTCCAAAATAACCTGTTAACCTGAAAAAGATAAAGGCCAACCTCGCGTAAAATCGGCGGTAAAATCTACATAATAAGATATAATGCTTGTGGAATGAATATTTTGCAGAATTCCTGGAGATTATAAGTTAAAGAATTGACAAAACTTTTTAGGTTTCCGGAAAAATACAAAACTTTCAAAAATTGCAAAAAATTATAACCTGACGCCGTCAGGTGTTAACCCTGACGTCGTCAGAAAGTTCTGACAGAGTTCTCATGTTAAGCCTCCGGGAAAAATTCTGGAAAAATTAGATCTTACTTCCTGGAATTCCTGCAAAAATTCATTATGACTCGATACAAGCATTTGACTCAAACAAATACTAATATGTATGTTAATTTACATTGTTATGATTCATGTTCATTCGTTCTATATAAACTGATTTAGATTTCCCTTACACTTAGCTTTTGCAAAATACCTTCATATGTAGTTAAGACGAAGTTAAAAACAAAATAAAGCATTTTCACAAGTTAGTTTGAATCATGAACCAATAACAATAAAAATAAAACACATATACGGAAATAAAAACAAACAAACAAATAAACAAAACAAATAAAGCAAGTAAAGCTTGGGTTGCCTCCCAATAAGCGCTTGTTTTTGTTCGAGTCAAGAGCCTGACTCTACCCTTATTTAACGGAAATAGGGGAGGTTTTCCCTACACTTAGGATTAAGTGCGGGTGAAAGTAGCGATACACACCATCTCGGTGGAAGTATACCTCGTGAGAAAAGAGTGGTGAATGAATTATATGCTCAAAGGTGTTTGCTCCTTCCATCATAACTTTACCTAGTTCACTTTGGTCAATGGGTGAGTTAAAGTTTTCTCCTAAAAAGGGATCATCTTCTATCAACTTTGAGAGACTCCTAGTTGGGAATCCATCTTGACCTAATAAACCCGGTTTAAACCCATAATGTTTCTTGTGATCTATCATGAGTGGGTTATGTAAGCATGTAAGGTCTTGGCTCACTCCTATGTTAACTTCCTGTTGGATCGTTATACTCTGACCAAACTATTATATAGCTTGTTAAGGGTTTAGTAGCCTTGGATAAATCCTAATCTACTAACAATGAAACACTGAATTACTCTATTAAGTTTGCGGAATTACTTAACAAAGCTAAGAAGA
>LBNU01003333.1:0-41270 GCA_014162995.1 Artemisia annua
AGCGTGGCGACTACGATGATAGTATACGTTCCAGCTTGGTAGCAATTTTTGTATATCATTCAAACATAGGTGGGCTAAGCGTAGCGATCGTCAGGCAAAGACGGTCATTTAGGGCTTCTAGAAATAATCTGTACGGATGCATGTGATTAAGCGATGCGTAATGTAGCACTATAACTCTTGTGTCATGGATGGAACATGCTGCGCGTTAATTGGTGAGATATCATTGGTAATATGTAAAAAAAAGAAATTCACTTTACAAGACGTGGCAAAGAATTAGGCATAAATAGGAATGCCCTTCTATCGTCTATGTAGTAACTCTCGGTATGTAACTAGTACTGAAGAAAATTGGATAGAGATAATGAGTAGTTAGTGTGGCGACAGTGAGTAATGTTCTCGAAGGCCGAGGAGAGCGGGGAACGTTCTTGAGCCGGAGGAAATCGCGAGTTTGGACACCGGAGGCGTGGACGTAGGGCGAGAACATAGACAAGTGAGTCCTTGAGCCCGAACACGACTGGGCTAATACCGAGTGAAAATGCCCAGTCTGATCAGAATCGTTATTTATTTCATGCACGCTTTACATTTAACAGACTCTTTACATGATAATACCCTGTGCATTACTATATATATAAGCGATGGGCGGGGTTAACTAGCTATGTATGCTGGCGGGAGTATTGTGAGAATAACATTTATTCGATTGAAAGAAAGAATATGTACATCACATACAATATATAAACAAAACTCACCAATATATCTTTAAAAAAACGGGGGGGGTTAATTAAAAATAATTAAGGTAAAAAGCGGCTAACTATTAACCCTTCTAAGTTTCCCACAGGGGATCATTTAGTAGATGAATTTAGTAGATAGTTGAACATGATGACATACATCATCGATTGTTTTTCTACTCATTTTTAGTTGCGCATCATAACAAGTTTTACACCAAACTTTATATTCATAATTGCAATAATACTCCTAGACCTCATCATGGAATTATACACAAGTATATGCTTAGTTCTTATTTGATTTCTTTTTAAAAATTATATTCATACAAACAAGGATTGACAACCTTTGTTAATAAACAAATTCTACTATAAATAAACAAATCCCTTGGGACGATCTCGACTTACCCACCTTTATTACACCGGACGAGTATACTTGCTCGTATGTGCTAAAGAATTAATCGGATAAATCGTGTTTATAAATTTTAAAACTTGCACTAGCAAAAACGCACATCAGACATAAAAGTGTATATAAATTTGATTGGAGAAACAAAGTATAAATGCGATGATGTATTAATTTCTCCATATCATTCGACTTTTAGATATAACTCATTGCACATAAAGCACATGTGGTCATAAACAATGGTTTATGAGCCAAGATTATTTAATGAGTGGCATGACCGGTTAGACCATCCCGGGTCAATATAGATGCGACATATATAGAAGAGAAAATAAGTTTCTTGCAAAACATATTATATTGTTCTCAATGGAAGTTATATGTTTATATTTCACCACCATATAAGTAAGGACTTTGTCCTATAAACTTATGGAAAGAATATAAAGGGGATGTATGAAGGCCTATACATCCGCCATGTGGATCATTTTGAGTTTAAAATCGATGCATCGTCAAAATGATCATCAAAGACACAACTAAAGGTTAGCGTGATGCCGTGATTAATGGCTCATCTTATATAATGCGAGCATGGTTTTCCAAATTGTATTTTTGGAAATGATGGTGAATACTTTCATATGTTGGGCAATTATTGGAATAAGTGTTGAACTTTAAGTAGCCCATGTTAATACGTGAATTGCTTTTGTTGAAACGTTTATTAAACGTCTTCATTTGATTGCAAAGCCAATAATTGTGAGAACAAAACTCTTAGTTAATGGAGCATGTTAAAAAATTTGAATTCGCATCTTGCCAACAATCTATAATAAATCCTCCCCAATAAAATGGTTTTGGTCACGAACCATATGTTTCCCATATAAAGTTTTTCAGTAAATGTGTGGAACATGTATTGTAAATCCACCACAACGCTCACAAATTTGGGATATTGAAATTGATAATTTATTCAGGGGGAGAATGAGCAGCGAGAAACTTGGAATGAATTATTATATAAATGTTGATCCTCACACTAATGAATATGAACTTAAAGTTCTAGGGACAAATAACATTCCAGATCTAGTAATTGCCAAACAAGTTTAGTGACCTAAAGAAGTAACTAGATCATATATACGTTGCTAGTGCTCCAATTATAATGTATGTCCCTACATGACAATCAATGATTGGTAGTGAGTCTATGGCATGGCTGCAGCATCATAGACAATCGATTCCAAGTAAAAGTCCTCGAATGAATAAATAAAATGGAGCAAGAAAATTAAAATGGTCAAATCGAGGTAATAAGACCCCATAATAGTCAAGAGACACTAGACATGAAGGTTATTGAAAAAAACCTCGAGTACATGAAAAACTATGAGATCTCAATAAATGATATATAATGTCTAGTAAAGTGTGGAATCGAAAAGTAATGAATCGACGTCGATAGTACTATTATATATGATTTTGTAAATAAATAAGATAGCGCTGTAATCAATGTGAGGATCATGGAAGCATACCTGCTAGAGGTGCAGATGTATAAATAAGTGGCCAAAAGATGTAAAGACGCAAAGAAGTAATTAAAATTGTGAAGTCTCTTGTGACGAGACATGGTTACTGGGACTTGAAGTCCGTACATATAAATGTGTAAAATTATTGGATATGCACTGGATTTTATAAGAAAGCTAAATTACAGTATTGAAATTTTCGTAGTTAAGGCATAACCAATGACACGCAATGTTTCCGTAAAGACATGGAAATGATCATAAGAAGATATGTTCTCATGTGGTGGATCAATAATGTATATAATATTTATATGTCTGGTAATATAATAAGTAATCAATATGCGTCTAAAAAGTAACTGTATAGAGATCATGTGATATTGATATATTATTCGAGATCAAATGCATGAAGCATGCTAGTGATGTTTAATGCTTAAAGCATATAAGATAAGTTCTCGAGAATACTAATTGATTGTATTGAATTAATCACGCTTTGAGCATATGTGTTATAATCGCCTTAGTGTATAGTATTGTGCCAAATAAATGATTTTGTTTGCCTATGAATCTTTATAAAGAGATCTATATTTGAATATGTTTTAAGTTTCATATATTTTGATTTTACGATTATAAAGGCGATTGAATGCATAGAAGTTGAATTTGAAACAAAAGACAAAGTTTGTCTTAGTTATGGAGTTAATCTTAAGGATGAAATCTGTGTACATCATGAAAACTAAAGACAAAGTTATACAGTAGAAACTCTATAATATAATACACTTGGGACCACCAAAATTTATTAATTAAAAGAGTTATTAATTAATTTATATATTAATTAATATTTTATTAATTTATAGTAGAATACTTAGTTTACAAACACCTTTCAAGCTTCCACTTAATTATTGTATACAATGCATGTATATCAAATGAACGGCCCAATTTGAAAGAAACCTTTAATCTCCCACCTTATTATGCTTCTTGTGTTCAATGTATCACTTTATGGATATTAAAAATATTTTCTATATAAATACAAGATCAAAATAGGTTAACACAAACAAATCATACACACAAAAGACAAAAGACAATTGAGTCATTTTTCAAGAAACCTTCATAAATCATTCATGTACGTAATATGCTATATATAAGGAATTATTAATTTATATTTTATATGGGGTCTAAAGAAATTATCAAAAATGTATTATCTTATAATTTTAGCGAATTATTAATTAAGCACCCTATCCCCAAGTCGGGACCAGCAAAAAATATTATCTTAGAGAGTTTATTAAATAATCAAGTATTAATTTATCGAGTTTCTACTGTATATTTTTATGTATAAACAACTCTCGTGCTTATGATGTTGAAAAGACCCCCTTGATTTATAAAGACGATGATCATAAATCGATTTAAAAATGTGATACAAAATGCTTATGAAATGATTAAAGTTCTCGCTAGTGGTCGTACATGATATAATATATCTTTCACTTTGAATTTGTTGGCAAT
This sequence comes from Artemisia annua, assembly GCA_014162995.1. Taxonomy (NCBI): domain Eukaryota; kingdom Viridiplantae; phylum Streptophyta; class Magnoliopsida; order Asterales; family Asteraceae; genus Artemisia; species Artemisia annua. Next base: position 4,089 of record LBNU01003333.1, read on the forward strand.
TAATAACTTGTGAAGTATGATGATATATTTGAATGAGATGTATGACGTATGTTAATCCTTAAAATGGATATACGAATAAACTATAAAGAATATCTATTCATGTGATTCTATCAAGACACTTCAAGGTACATTTCACTAATTTAATGAGATTAAGTGATGTGATCAATACGGGGAGAGAAGATACGCATTGCATTCTTTTTCCCTTGACCTCGGTTTTGTCCCCACAAGTTTTCTCTATTAAAGTTTTAACGAGGCATAATCCTCAAATGGACATCCAAGGGGATATCTTCAAGGTATAAAAGGCATGGGCTTATATTTTACTAACTCATCCAAAACAAATTTAGTTGGATATGTAGATGCAGGATACAAGTCTGACCCTCATATTAGTCGGTCGCAAACTGGTTATGTATTCATACATGGCAATACTGCAATTTCATGGCGTTCCGTAAAGCAAACAATCGCAGCCACTTCAACTAATCATGCAGTTTAGCCATCCATGAAGCAATCCGAGAATGTGTTTGGTTAAGAAATGTTATACTACATATTGGTGAATGTTGTGGTACTTATGTGGGAAATGAGGGACCAACAATTTTACATGAGGAGAACGCAACATGCATTGCTCAAATTAAGGAAGGGTTTATTAAAGGTGACAGAACCAAGCACATTTCACCGAACTTCTTTTTTTGCTCATGACTTAAAAGAATAGCGATATTATTGTTCAAAAGACTCGTTCAAGCGACAATCTAGCAGATTTATTTACCAAGGCACTCTCTACCTCAACATTTAAGAAATTGGTATATGGCATCGAAATGCGGCGTTTCAGTGAGCTCAAGTAAAGTGATTATGAGGGGGAATAATACGCATTACACTCTTTTTCCCTTAGCTATGGTTTTTCTCCCGCTGGGTTTTTTCCTAACAAGGTTTTTAATGAGGCAATATCGAAAGCGTATTTAGAATGATGTACAATCAAGGGGGAATGTTTTGAATATTTATTATAATGATTGTACACATTCATTATCACATTCATACCTCCTAACTAGTAACCTCCACCATTATGATTACTTTGTAACTTTCAATATTGTACTTAATATTATTCATGTTGAGGTCCTTATAAATAGAGGCACCTAATGTGATATGATACACACCAATAATAAGTTATATCTTCCCTTCCATACTCTTTTACATTTTCTTGTTTATTGTTCTTATTGTGCTACTAGGTCCGTTGTTTCACAACAAAAAGTTTTGTGTAAAATTTTTGTTGTTCTAGTATTCCTTTGTCTTTAAACCTTCCAATCACTTCTCATAAAATACTAACAGGGTACACGTGTGTTGCGGCGGCGAGTACCATGTGATTAAAGTCTAGGCACCAACAAAATAACAATGAAAACTTGAGAAAAGCAAAAAGAAAATGATTCGGGTCCAGCCCGATACATCCGTTTTTACCAGTTCCGAAGGTTCTCTCAGGTTCATTTTCGGACGGTTTTTATTGGCTAGCCGAACCGGTGGCGACTCCGGCGCCCGGTTAAATTGGCATAACCCGTTGGTCTGGTCTGGGTTTTAAAACCATATGTACCATCAACTTGTTTGTATATAAATTGTATGAAGCTTTTTGTTTTTTATTAGTTTGTATCTCTCCTTTCCTTTTTCTCATTATCACAGAAGCATTACAAGTCATGATAATTGAAGCATGCAATAAGGGAATCTTCAAAGGCCTTTCTCTCATCGAGGATGGAGCTAATATTTCTCTTCTCCAATATGCTGATGACGCTTTGTATTTTGGAGAATGGTCTAAATCAAATATGATTCACTTGTTACATATCCTTAACTGTTTCCACGATGTTTGATGTCTCTTTAAGATAAATCTTCGTAAGAGTCGTCTCCTTAGCATAAGTTTCTCTGAGGAGGAAGTGGTGAATATTGCAAGGGCAGTTAACTGTTCTCATGATTCGCTGCCATTTTCTTATCTAGGACTTTTTGTTGGCAGAAATACGAACAAGGTTGATGCTTGGTCTGATGTTGTTCAGAAATTTACAAAGAGGTTATCATCTTGGAAAGAAAATCTACTCTCTATTGGTGGGAGGCTCACACTTGTAAAATCGGTTCTCGGTACACTGCTTCTTAACTTTCTTTCTTTATTTAAGGCTTTAGAAGCAGTTATATCTAATCTAGAATCAATTAGAAGACGATTTTTTTGGGACATGAAAGAAGATGAAAATAAGATAGTTTGGATTCATTGGCAAAAGGTTCTTTCAGCAAAAAAAAAAGATGTTGGATTAGGTGTGGGGAGTATTAAGGCTAAAAACATTGCTCTTTTGTGGAAATGGAAATGACGTTTCTTTAATGAGAATGATACTTTACGGAGAAAAGTCGTCGTTGACTTGAGATTTACGGTTCCAATGGAGATTTTAACTTTGATGGTGTTGTTGCTTCTAAAAGACGCCCTTGGAGAAACATTGTAGATTATTGTTTGAACTTTGAGCATCTAGATCCCCCGTTTAATAACCTTATAGTTAAGAAAATATACAATGGAAACAAAATGTCCTTCTGGTATGACAACTGGATCAGTGAGTGTGGCCCTTTAAGATGTCGTTTTCCTTGGCTATTTGCTCTGAAGACGAGTAAATCTTGCTTAGTTTAAGACATATGGGTCTTTGTGGATGGGTTTTGGCAGGCCAATTGGCTTGNAAGAGGATGTCCCACAAGAGACATGTTACAATTAGAAGATCTCTAAGAATATCCAGGAAACAGACTGGTAAGAAAAAGAGATCATCTAAACATGTGGATCTGCAAGCTGACAATGCTACCTTTATCAAGAAGGGTTCTCCTACAACTTTTCCAGAAGATTCCTATAGTGTGTTGAAAGATTGGAAGGTGACTGATGGCCAGATCAACACAATCTATAGAATGGATGGATCTTCTATGGAGTTTACTTTCTTAAAGGATATACTTCATTTGGTGGATAGACAAGACCTGAACACTCTTTATGCCTATGTGACACATTATTATGCAAATCATAAACCACAAGGGGCAGGGTTGTACTTATTGGGGGATCTACAAGTTCTTTTTGATTCTAAGTCTCCTAATAGTACAGGGTATTCTATTTGGAGAAATTCTCATAAATGGAAGGTTGATACATGGAGATTCTATCCTTCTCCAAATGTACATGTTGTGGAGTCCAAGTGTGGGATGAGAGTTTGCATGTTTTCTGATCAGCAGTATCCTTTGTCATCTAAACTGTTGAGAAGATTGCTCAGACAGAATTTGGAGGTTCCTCCTAATCCAGTGTCAAATGATCTCACACATGCTGAACAATTGGTTGGATTAATCAAGTCTCAGCTTCTACAACCACAGGCTTCTACTTGATTATGGTATTATTTGTTGTATATGTTTATTTCTTAGTAAAAAAAAAAAAAAAAGAAAAAAAAGAGGTAATTCTTAGATTTTTGTACTAACTATTTGCAGGTTTGTTGTATACTTACTCTATTGATGGTTCTCAACTCACCAGATGTGATTTGTGTCCATCAAAGAGTTGGCTAGTCCAAAGGGTACAGCTTTGGTAAAGACACATCAAATTTGTTGATGGCTGTAATGATTTGCCAAAAATCATAGGGTACTCAACTCACCCATGCTTAATTGCTGAGAGTTGAAATGGTCATCAATTCACCATGGATCTTATTCTGTGAAAATCCTAAGAATTGACTAGCCCATAAGTATATGGCTTGTGGTAAAGGCAGTGGAAATCCATATTGGTTTTCAATTCACCTAGGATGTTTCCTTTAAGAATTGGCTAGTCCTGAGCAAACGGCTATAGGTAAAGACAACTCAAATCCGTTCGTAGTTGATGATTTACTCAAAATCATATGGTTATCAGTGTACCATGGTTTTCGAACTAAAACATTTGGCTACTCCAGTAGTGATGGCTATTGGTAAAGAGACATCAAATCCATTATTTTTAATGATTTACCTCTCACAGGAGTTAACACACCTGGATGTGATGAGAATAGTATGAAACTTATTTGTTTTGATGTATCTAATGTCATATGTTGCTGCAAAGATATGGTATTTCAAGCTTATTCATCATAGAGTTGTGCAATTTTTGGTTCTTTGCTGCTGATGTTTGAAGACAATGCTCTTTACATTATTGTGATTACTGATCTATCAAGGAATCTTGAACTTAACCATGTCAAATTCAAGATTAGGGGAGGATTGTTAGGAACTCTGCTAAGTGAGAATTCTGCTGATGGAACATGCTGATGGAATCTGCTGAAGAGATAGATTCTGCTGAAGAAGTGTTACTGCTGAAGACTAAGTTTCAGCATATTTAGTTTCTGCGGATATAGTTAAACCGCGTATTTTGTAATATAGTTAGGATATGCATGAGTAATATTAGGAAAAGATAATGCATATTGTTTAGGGTTTATAGAATATACGTTTCTTGTGAAACGGTTTAAGGTTAGGGTTCCTTGTCTATAAAAGGAACACAAGTTTATGTTCTATGTACGAGTTTTGAAAAACAAGTTCTTATTATATAAAAGATCCATAGAGGATTAAACATTCTTAGTATTCATTGTTTCTGTTTGTATTTGTTTTCCGCATTAGAATACAAGCTTTGGAGATTCTCTATTAGAGTGTTTGTGATTACATAGACATTGCTAACGATCAACGAGAGCTACAAGATCTATCAAGGGTATTAGTTTCAACAATTCACTTGTTACATATCCTTAATTGTTTCCACGATGTTTGATGTCTCTTTAAGATAAATCTTCGTAAGAGTCGTCGCCTTTGTATAAGTGTCTCTGAAGAGGAAGTGGTGAATATTGCAAGGGCAGTTAACTGTTCTCATGATTCGCTACCATTTTCTTATCTAGGACTTCTTGTTGGCAGAAATACGAGCAAGGTTGATGTTTGGTCTGTTGTTGTTCAGAAATTTACAAAGAGGTTATCATCTTGGAAAGAAAATCTACTCTCTATTGGTGGGAGGCTCACACTTGTAAAATCGGTTCTCGGTACACTGCTTCTTTACTTACTTTCTTTCTTTATTTAAGGCTTTAGAAGCAGTTATATCTAATCTAGAATCAATTAGAAGACGATTTTTTTGGGACATGAAAGAAGATGAAAATAAGATAGTTTGGATTCATTGGGAAAAGGTTCTTTCAGCAAAAAAAAAGATGGTGGATTAGGTGTGGGGAGTATTAAAGCTAAAAACATTGCTCTTTTGTGGAAATGGAAATGACGTTTCTTTAATGAGAATGATGCTTTACGGAGAAAAGTCGTCGTTGACTTGAGATTTACGGTTCAATGGAGATTTTAACTTTGATGGTGTTGTTGTTCTAAAAGACGCCATTGGAGAAACATTGTAGATTGTTGTTTGAACTTTGAGCATCTAGATCCCCGGTTTAATAACCTTATAGTTAAGAAAATATACAATGGAAACAAAATGTCCTTCTGGTATGACAACTGGATCAGTGAGTGTGGCCCTTTAAGATGTCGTTTTCCTCGGCTATTTGCTCTGAAGACGAGTAAATCTTGCTTAGTTTAAGACATATGGGTCTTTGTGGATGGGTTTTGGCAGGCCAATTGGCTTGGCATCGGCAACCCTTTGGCAGATCTAATGGGGAGATTTCTTCGCTCTTAAACCTTCTTAACGGGCTTGTATTAACTCCTTCTCAAGATGATAAATGGGTTTGGTCTTTGGAACACTCAGGTGCTTTTACAGTGAGATCTCTCTCGACTACTATTGATAAAGATTCTTGCTTGTCATGCAAATGCTATGGATCAAGTTTTTCCATGGAATTCATGAGTTCCTCGTAAAGTAAACATTTGTGTTTGGCAGGTTTTCTTAGATTGTCTTCCCACCAGATCTAATATCTCAACAAGGCATACAAATTCACAATCCTTTTTGTGTTTTGTGTGATGATAATGTTGAAACCCGTGATCACTGTTTTTACTCAAGTCCAAAAAGCAAGATTATATGTTGGAGATTTGGAGTTGGTTTAAGGCTCCACCTACATTTCAACATTCTTTGGATGATATCTGATAACACTCTTATTATACATATTTATCCCATCGATTATATATTATATATCTATTATATTACATAGAATATCATGTTATTTGTGTAGAATTGGTACTAATCTGGTTGCAGGATTGAACGAAAGAAGGAAGTTAGAAATACCACTTAAAGGACGATAAAGTAACAACTACGATAAAAGGAAGGACTTGGAATGAAAATACAAATATGAAAGACCCAAGTACGCCGGTCTTAGGACTATGTGCGGCGTACTTGCTTGGCGGGTAAATGAGATTGAATCTACGCGAAGTACGACGCACTTATCTTGTCAGTTACAAAGGCAGAGTTATTGATTGCATTCATTGTGAGGCCGATCACTTGTCCTCAATTACTGAACTTTGGAGTTAAATTAGGTCAAGTGAAGTCTATAAAATAAAGGGAACGAACCAGAAGAAAGGGGGCAACATCTAGAATAGCAGGGGAAAGTATACAAAGTGATATTGGTGAACTCATACCAAGTTCACCATATCAAGGTTGAGTTGTAATCCTATTACTGTGATAGAGGGTAGGAGAACGAGCCAAGAGAGTTTTCTCTGTGAAACCATTTGTTCTTTCGTTGTAATCACTTTGGTACACTTTTCTATTTCATCGAATTATATTATGAAGTTTATGAAATCTATGTCGAATGATATGTGTTTTGTTACTAAGATAATAGAGTAGTCGTTCTTATGTTTATTTGGGTGATGTAGTTATATGGTTGTTTACAATGTAATGTACGCTTGCTATTTGATACTATGCTTAAGTTTAATTGATGAGATTATGCTTGGATCATTGTTGAATATTTGATGTATCTCGGTGGTAGAAGTAGGTCGAAAGGGTCTGCCACTTTGGTATTATTTCAAGGTGTTTGTCTATGGCAACTTGGTGTTTACCTTGTAGAAATTGGTCGACAAAATGTTTATCAACCTATCCATGATCTTGTTTAATGCCTTATCTCATGTCTAATGAACTTGATGAGGAAATTGGCTTATGTATACTTCTGTTATGAATCATCCTTAATGCATTTGATAAATTGAGAATCATAGGTCGAAAAGGTTTCTTAATATGTTGGATATTTATTTGTAGGAGTGATCACCAGTCATCTCTTACTTATATATCTTGTTCATGATTGCTTGCTCATCATTTACATGTTACTTCCATGTTTCTTAGCCTAAATAAACATAGCTTTTAATCATATAAATAAACAATCTAAATTACTAGTCTTTGGGTAAGTGACAATCTAGGGACTTTACTTTGACACAATTGCTAACTTGGCTTTTCTACAATCTCTTGGGACGACCTGGTCTTACCTAAACCTTTGCTATAAACGGGGGTTATACTTTACCCATGGCTCGGCTCGTTTCCACCCCTAGGCATGACCAACAGCAATAAGTTACAGACCTTGAAGCACTCGTTGCCTCCAAGGCCAACATCTTCAAGAGTTTTTTTTTTTTTTTTTTTTTTTTTTTTTTTTTTTTTTTTTTTTTTTTTTTTTTTTTATTATTTTTTTCAGCAACCACGCTATACCGTTGACAATCATCAAGTCACTGGTCAGTTTTGCTATCAATATACCCATCTGATTTAAACCCACGAATCTGACCAGCAAATCAAGTAGTGAGTTTTGAAGCATCAAATCAATCTATGAAACTGATTCCACTCTCTCCAGCTAAGAGTTTTTCATTAAATATACCAATTTCATTTCCAGACACAGAAACTAGTTCCACACCAGTAATAACCATCCACTATTTTGCATCTTTCTCTCGTTTTGGAACAGTGTAAATGAGATGCGAAGCATATATTTGCAGACGGCTTTTGGTGATTTTGCATGATAATGATTTGAGAATTATGGGAAATCAATCAGGAAAATAATTGTCATGCCTAAAATGCATGACTAAAGATACGCCTAAGAAGAAGATGATGACACGTGGAATAATCAAAAGTGGATATTTTGAGTGAGAAAATGCACGAGTCATGTGTCAAATTATTAATGGTTTAGGCATATATGTTAGGTCCCTCTATCATTACTCAATGAATGGTGGAGTGAGTTGACCGCAGAAACCGACGGAGGTCTGAGTTGGAGATGAGGTTGAGCCTCCATTATTGCGAAACTAGTTAAAGATGTCGACACAAAAAGAATATTTGACTGCTAATAATTACCAGAAATGGTCATATATATAGACACATTTTTAGTTTCTTTCCTTAATGTACTATTAAGATAATTAGCGTATGGGTTAAATTCATCAATTACTAGATTAATTTTAGCATCTTATGTAGGAGTAGATTTATTTATGTGATCTAAACTATTTTACTTTAAGAAAGAAAGCCTGATTCGTCACTTTCGACATTGAATATTTGTCCTGCAGATCATCTCTAGTTAAATTGTCTGTTTTTGTATATGTGCTAAAGCTTTATGGGGTCAAGATTGGGTGTACATTGGTAGGGGCCCTAAATCAACTATGTTTAGTTAGCATTCATAAGGCGAGTCACCTTCTTATGGGGAGTGTGGGCAGATACCACGGTATATCTACTGAACATTTGTAACCAAAAGTTTTCTGACTGTTTATTAAAAATTGTCCCAAAGTTTGACAATGGAAAGTATGTTATTGGCCTTTGGTACTGTGTTTGTAGATGAGTTATATTTTCAGTAATATTTAGCTGTTTGAAGGAGCATTACATTTTCTTGATAAAATTTAATGAATATAATTTCTAATGTACATTTGGTCGGATTGATTGCAAGCAAACGACAGTTTACTTCAAAGTTGGTTATCTTTGCTGCACCTAGTGGGTGCAACTGAGAGATATGCAAACGATAGTAGTTGAGCACGTCACCTCAAAAATAAGGATATGGGCACACGCTGGTTCGCAAACTCAAAGAAGCGCGTGTATACCCCTATTTTCCCCTCGGGGAAATCCGCTATACATGCATTGGGCTCCGGTACAACCGGATGCACACCCAGAGGAATGAAGTAATCAAAGGTGAACCTACGTAGTTCATCCTCACCCATCTCGGACAGAAACTCTTCTAATTGGCGTACCATTTTTACTAGCAAACGCACACAAGGTTACCTTTGTAGTTTCTGTTTTTCTTGATTGATAGTTCTTAAGAAGGAAGAAAATGGCGTTTTTCACTGTGGTTGACACAGTAAAAACGAAACCCTTTATATAGGGTTCCCCTTAACCTTGGATAGATGACACATGGATTCCACTATCCCCATCGTGTGGCTAGAATACAAACAGGTACGTGCACTTTCACGTATTTTAAGAAATACGTAGAGCATTTTTGGGACTAGATACATAGTATCCCATTTTTGGCGGGAAAAACGTGATTCTTTCCCACCACGCTTGCCGCTGCTTTTATTAGTCTAGCATCCGCAGGTTTTACTCTGCGCACACTAGACTGGGGGGACATGATGACGTATAGTCTATATTCGGATCACGAACCCGAATACCATGACCTACTAACATTAAGCCCACCACGAGTGGGCTACGATAATAATAATTGGACTACCAATTAGGCGGTTTGGGCTTACAAGGCCCAAACCCAAAACTATTTATGGATTAGGATACGGGATATCTCTTAAATAAAAGAGATATATACCAAATATCCGATATCGGTGGACACACCGAAGATTGGGGAATACGAAACCAACAAGGATTTCGTGTCTATATATAGAGAGCGCTATAGCTCTCGTAGAGGTACGATTTACAAACCCTAAACTCTTCAAAAACCCTAAATTCGATTACTTACTCTCACGCCGGAGCATAATCGGGGGAGACAATCCCTCGATAAGCCTAACGGTGTTTGTTGCTTTTATAGTGCGCAGGTCCCCAAGCATTATCATCTAATTGATACAAGAACAGGAACCCAAATAAGGAACGCCCAACTTTTGTATCAACAGTACACTTTACGCGATATAGCTGTATATAGTGAACAAAAGTGTATATTCATCCAACACTTTTGAGATGCTAATTGAAACCTTACCTAAACATACGATGGATAGATCAATACAAGCAACTGATTTCAACAATGTATTAGTATCTTTTTCAAAATTTAATTGAGTAAATTGCATTTTTGGTCCCTGTCATTTGGCCAAATTGCATGTGTAGTCCTTATCCTTTCGAAAGTGCAGCAGTAGTCCCCATTTTGAANAGCTGTATATAGTGAACAAAAGTGTATATTCATCCAACACTTTTGAGATGCTAATTGAAACCTTACCTAAACATACGATGGATAGATCAATACAAGCAACTGATTTCAACAATGTATTAGTATCTTTTTCAAAATTTAATTGAGTAAATTGCATTTTTGGTCCCTGTCATTTGGCCAAATTGCATGTGTAGTCCTTATCCTTTCGAAAGTGCAGCAGTAGTCCCCATTTTGAACTTTGAGTTGCAAATTCAGTCCTTAAGTCGATGTGAAATGACCAAATTACTCTTGTCTACTTCCTTTTCTCTCAAGGATAATTTGGTCATTTCACATCGACTAGGGTCTGAATTTGCAATCCAAATTTCAAAATAAGGACTGCCGCTGCACTTTCGAAAGGATAGGGACCAAATATGCAATTTGGCCAAAACACAAGGACCAAAAATGCAATTTACTCTTTAATTAGAGCAAACGACTTATAGAAGAATTGAGACAGATTTGCTTAGATGAAATTAGAACAAAGGTATATATACAAAGGGGAAAACATAGCTACATTATAATGTAGCCAATTGGCTACATTTTCTTTGAAAAAAAGGGTGGGGACAGGGGGAAAATATGTGTCAGGGACTTACCGCAGGGACTGAAATATGCATTATTAAAACTTTTTTCAAAGGAAATGTAGCCAATTGGCTACATTTGTAATATAGCTATGCATTGGCGGACCCAGGATTTTCCAAGGCGGGGGGCAAAAAAATTTCTTGATAAAATTCGTGATTCATTTTAATAAAAAGGTCATATATATATATATATATATATATATATANCAACAGATTTACGTAGATGACAATTTGTATACATTGTAATGTAGCTATGTTTTCCCCATTTATAAATGGGGAAAATGGGGAAAAACATAGCTAGATTACAAATGTAGCCAATTGGCTACATTTTCTTTGAAAAAAAGGGTGGGGACAGGGGGAAAATATGTGTCAGGGACTTACCACAGGGACTGAAATATACATTATTAAAACTTTTTTCAAAGAAAATGTAGCCAATTGGCTACATTTGTAATCTAGCTATGTTTTTCCCCATTTTCCCCATTTATAAATGGGGAAAACATAGCTACATTACAATGTATACAAATTGTCATCTACGTAAATCTGTTGAAATCATTAGGACCATTATAGTTCTAGTGTATCTAAAAGGTATACTCATTAATGCATGGATGCGATGCAGTTGAATTTAAATTAATTATATTTAAGCCAGGCCCCTCCTGACCAGTGACTATTTTTTGGGATCAATTTCGTAAGATCAAATGTCACTCACACATGTTCGAATATATACTCCTTGAACCTTCCATAGTGACATTCTTAAGTTGCATTGGGACCATCTGCACGCCAAATTTAAAAGCCATGATTAGGACTTCGAATACAGTTGCCATCAGAATTAACAAATCTATACTTTCTAATACAAAGTTGGCTAAAATGTAAACAAAGTTGCCCAAATAGTCAATGTGAAAAGAAAAAAAAAAATAGAGAAATACTACAATCACATAATTTAAAAAAATTTTTTTCATACAATGAGGTGTCATATAATTTGTGTCATTCTCTCTCTAACATTTAAACCATCTCTCTTATTTTCATCCACAAATTCACTTGCCACCTCATTGTGTGAATTTCTTTTTGTAAATTTTATGTGGTTATAGTATTTCTCAAAAAAATATTACTTCATCATAAATCATAACTTATCCGTCCTACCTTAAACTTACTATATATTTTCAGTAGGGAAATTGCTTATTTATCCTTTTATCTCATTTATTGCTGTATTCAATAAGAAAACTATTTACATAAAAAAATAAAAAAAATAATAAAAAAAAAAAAAATAAGACCCTCCTAAATATCTAACAAATTGGATATAACAAAAGATAATTAATGTCGAAATGAAAAAGAAAAAAACTACTACACAGTACACACTTGCAACAATATGTTTGAGAAATAATAGGCACCTTCAAGTTATCGCTTTTTGATCCGTTACCCAACCTTCTCAACTCACCCATTTTATCACATGTATAAGTTACTTGACAATAAGGCATGTTCCACTTATCCACGCAATCGATCAATTAAGCATAACTCACTTTCATTATAGTCAGCTTCTAGTGAAGGAGTTCCTTTTTCTAAATCTAAGTTATATATCGTACAAAATGTCTTTAATGATACTTGAACCCACGACCTATTAGTTGATGGGTCAGTCTCATAACACTAGACCAAAGGCTTTGGGTAGTCAACAGAATAATATAATTAACTTCATGTTCTGGATTAAGTTAAATAATTTCTTGGTTATGTCATCTAGGGGTGTTATCGGGTCGGTTATCGGGTCGGGTTAAGTCGGGTTTTAAATTTTAGAAACTCACCCGCAACCCGACCCGATAAGGAATCAGGTTATCGGGTTCGGGTGATATTCGGGTCAGGTGATTCGGGTGATACTATAAACGTACAACGATACAACTAATAAATTACCAAATGTGACTTTTTTCCGAACAGTTACCAAATGTGATTTTATGTTCCTTGTCTTAGCCTTTCAAGTACAACCCTCTAACGATCTCACCTTCTTACAAGTTGAACCATGTATAATTTTAGTACAGAACTATTTTGTATGATAAACTCTTAGAAACTTTCTCTCGTTAAAGCTTATCAGAGAATAACTAATAACCAAGTTTAGGGGTGGAAACGAGCCGAGCCGCTCGTGAAAAGCTCGGGATCGGATCGGTAAAAAGCTCGAACGAGCCGAGCCTAAACAAGCTCGAGCCCGAGCTCGAGCCTAAGTTTGAGCTCATTTAATAATCGAGCTCGAGCCCGAGCTCTATACAAAAAGCTCGAGTAGGCTCGCGAGCCTAAACGAGCCCTAGAAATATATACGTATATATATATTGTCTATATGTATAAACGAGCTTAAAAGTAGTAAACGAGCTCGAGCCTTATGTAATTAACGAGCCGAGCTCTATTTGAATTTTGTTTTCTTTAAAACTTTATATAAATTAGTCGAGCCCGAGCCCGAGCTCGAGCTTGTGAAAATTTTTACGAGCCGAGCTCGAGCTCAATATATAAGGCTTGAAACGAGCTCGAGCCCGAGCTCGAGCTTTATATATGTAAACGAGCCGAGCTCGAGCTCTGGCAGGCTCGGGCTCGGCTCGGCTCGTTTTCAACCCTAACCAAGTTGAAAGGCCACATATACTAAGGGCCCGTTTGGTATAGGGTATTTTGTGGGTTTAGACTTAAAGTAGGTTGACAACCTTTGTTTGGTAGCAATTGTGGGTTTTGAAATTAGGCATCAACCCCTCCAACTCTACCATACACAAAAGTCATCCCCCCTCCCTACTTTTCCACAACTTTTCTTTTTTTGTGGGCCCTTCTCACTCATTTCTCTCTATCTTTATTTAATTTTTCATTTTTTAATAATATATTTTAATTTTAATTTATATTTTAATATATTATATGTTTTTAAATATTATTTTCTCTCTCCTAAATCAAATCAAAATCCAAATCCTAATCTACAACTTTACACTCAAATCCAAATCCTAATCTAAACCCACCTACAAACCAAACGGACCCTAAGCATAATATCATCTTTTTTGAAAGGGCACAGTAAGCATATACTAAATGTGATTAAGTAAATTAAAGAGCGTGACACCTAAATATGTTCAGCTAATAATAATTCTAGCTGCAATCGAGTCAAGCCGAGCTCAAGCTCAACAAGGCTTGAGCTTGGCTTGAAAGAAAAAATACTAAGCTTGAGCTTGGCTTGATAGCTTGTCAAGCTTTCATCATCCAAGCTTGAGCTTGGCTTGAGTAGGTTCTAGCAAAGCTTGAACGAATACAAAAATATTGTATTCAATAGCTAAACTCAACAATAAATATATGTTTAAAGTAAAACAAGCTAAAACCATATTTGAAAACCAAATTAGATTGATTTAACACTAATAAAACCAAGAACAACATTCTCGTACCCAAGTCGAACACAAAATGAAACATGCCAAAAGTTCTTTATAGATCCAACTTTTACCATAGAACCCATCAATAAATCTTAACCACTCATTTTTTTTTATCAAATAAAAAAAATAAACTTCCACCCTTTTTTTAAAACTTAAATATTTCGCAAACCGTAAATCGTCAAGCTACAAAAAAAATACCATCGCGACGAGAATTAAATTATCTTTCTATAGACATGCATTGTTATATACTTTCGACGAACTTTTTTTTCGATGAACTTTATTTTTTTCGCCCAGAAAAATCATATATGATTCGTAAGAATCATATATGATTCGATTTTAACAAATCATATATGATTCTTACGAATCATATATGATTCGTAAGAATCGAATATACGAATCATATATGATTCTTACGAATCATATATGATTTATACGAATCATATATGATTCTTTCTGAGCGGAAATTAAAAAAAAAATCGTCGAAAAAAAAATTCGTCGAAATTATATAACAACGCATATCTATAGAAAGATCGTTTAATTCTCGTCGCGATGGTATTTTTTTTGTAGCTTGAAGATTTACCGTTTGCAAGATATGTTGTTTTGAAAAAAAAGGTGGAAAATATAAATGGGTGGCTATGATTGGTTGATAGGTTCTATGGCATGTATGGGTTCTTCATGGATCTCAACTCAATGAAACATAAGCCAAAGTACTAATTAAGGTTCAAATGTCTAAAACATATCAACAAAATATATCTCGTGAGACTTCATAAGGTTCACAGATCTTCAATTCTTGAGTAAAATGATCTTCTAACTTGATGATTTCTTTAGCATTCTATTGTAAGAACTTGGGAGTTTATGTTGTGTTAGTGTTTGTCTACTTGAAGAAAAGATATTAACTCATGCATCGTACATAAAGATATCTTGGCTTCATGCATTTGCAACTTGCAACAAGTTAACTACACTAACAATAAAAGTGCAATACTATTTCAAAACTAAAGATACATCAGATCCTTACAATAAAAGTGAAAATACTATTTCTATATTTCACAACTAACCACTTATCGACACACTCACAATGATACCTGTGACAACAACGTGGTAACACTTTAACTTTAATGCCATCATCAAAACTAGCTGCAAGAAACAATAAACCTGTTCCTGTTGCCACTTTGTTACAGATTGCCCTTTATGATATACCCCATTTTGCAGCCTTAATGATCATTACCGAGTTGAGTACATAAAATGAACAACTTTTCTAGAATATGTTATCCAATATTTATGAACTAAGCCCTTATAATTAGCTTAATAACCAAATTTGCTCCTAATTACTTATATGAAATTTATATGNATATACCCCATTTTGCAGCCTTAATGATCATTACCGAGTTGAGTACATAAAATGAACAACTTTTCTAGAATATGTTATCCAATATTTATGAACTAAGCCCTTATAATTAGCTTAATAACCAAATTTGCTCCTAATTACTTATATGAAATTTATATGAAAATATCTTTATTAAAGCTTGATAAAAGCTTGATACGAGCTCGAGCCAAGCTATCTAAAAGCTTGAGCTTGGCTTGTTAAATGTTTCGAGCTAATTATTTAGGCTTGAGCTTGATAAAAGCTTGACTCGATCGAGCCAAGCTCGAGCTCGAGCTCGAGTTGCTTGATAATAGCTTGACTTGATTGCAGCCCTATGTGTAAATTTAAGATTATATACGTACCTTCCAGTTTTTATTTAGAGCATATCTATAAGCATCACCATGAAGTCCCATGCATAATACAGATTCTAGTATTGGGCTATTGAAGTTATCAGTAAGAAAAATTTAAATTGATTTTCGGGTCTTATAGGGTTGACCCGATAACACGATAACAAAAATTATCTAACCCTAACCCAACCCAATAACAATGTCGGGGTATCGGGTTCGGGTGAAACTAACCCGATAAGCATTTCCAACCCGATTTAATCCGACCCGATAAGAATTATCGGGTTCGGGTCAACCCGACCCTACTGACACCCCTAATGTCATCTACTACATTGACTCAAGGATGCTTTGAGTCAATACTATTTTGCGATTCTTTGGGTTCCTTTCTTTTAATATCACTTGCTTCGAGACTATTTAGAATTTTTAGATGAGTGCAAACCAAATTGTATGCCAAAAAATCAAAAGATTCGAATCAAATACTCCAATCCAAATTGTTTAATCAGACAATTCGATTTTGTCCATATAGTGAACACCTATATAGGATCGACGCCAGATTGAGACTGTCGGGCCAAAATTAGGTTCATTTCACTATTAATATATGGGCTAGTGTTATTATTAAATAGCAACGTATTTTTGTTGTTGTTTCAATTTGGTAATATAGTTTATTTTGTTCCGTTTTAGTATTTAATTATACTTTCATTTGGTAATTGAATGGTCGCATGATCGATTTTATGCTTATGTGACATGCATTCAACGATGTAACATCATTATTAGGAATTGAACGGTCGTATGAATACTTAAACGGAACACAGAATCTTTAATTACCAAATTGGAACAATTACAAAATATGTCACTATTTAATAACATTAGCCCTTAACATATGGGCTTAAACTCGGACAAAGATTTAGTAACTTACTTAGGATCACAGTTTTTAGTTCAATAAACGAGATTGATATGCATGTGTTCTAAACTGTTTAGATGAATGAACATTGACATAATTTCATTTGTTTAACTAAAGAAAAGAACATGGCCATGTGATAGCTTTTCTCTTGGGGGACTTGCCATTTCAATTAGGTTACTTTAATTATCCCAACTATCTGTACTTAAATAATCCAAAAACTTTTCACTTGTAACATAAATGAAGTTGCTTAAAGGATAAATTAAAGGGTAGATTGTAAATGTTTACATCAGGGTTTGAATGCTGAGAAGGCTACAACAGAATTCTGGCCACCAATACCAAATGAATTTGAAATGGCTGCAAACAAGAGAATTTAGAGTAAGTAACTAATAACATTATGGGTACCAAATGCGGGAGATCGAGTTGGTAACAAACTCACCAACATTGATTTCATGTTGTTGCTTTTGATTTGCAACAGTGTTGAAATCTAAATAAGGTTCCGGGTCCTACAGTTGCATAGCAAAACGTGAGTTTGTAGAAGATGATCAGTGGGGAAGTAAAAAATTAAAGAACACAAAATGGAGATATGTTGATTTACCATCTGATTAATAGTGGGGTGCAACCATCCTGTTTGAATCGCTTTTATTGTAGCAATGGCTTCCAGACCTCCAGCTGCACCCATACAATGCCCTATCATAGACTGATACATAATAGATTAAGAAGATAATGTCAATATTTGGATGTTTGAGGAGATTATTGTGGACTATCTAACCGATCAAATGGTGGGTTTCACCTTGGTGGCGTTCATTTTGATCCCTTCAGTTTTCTTGAACACCTTCTTGAGAGCATTTACCTCAGCTCGATCCCCAATCAGTGTAGATGTTGCGTGTGCATTGATGTAATTTACCTTTCAACAAGATCTAGTTGCATAAGTTAATCTAAAAATGATGTCATAATACATATTAACATACTAGAGCAAAAAATAAATGATAAGATAGGGAAAGTACTTCTTCTACCGACACGCCAGCATCCACAAGGCTGCTTTGGATGCATAACGATAGGCCAAGCCCATTAGATCGTGGATTAATTATATGATAAGCATCAGAATTTGTAGCACCTCCCAAGTATTCCCCAAGTATTGGTCCATCCCTTTTCATTGCATGTTCTAAACTCTCTAGCACCTTCACACACACACACACACAAGAAGGATTTAAATTTCACATAGAAGATCAGTTACAAAAATATAACCAATCGGAACAAAAAAAACAGTAATAAGACATACCAAAACACCAGCACCTTCGCCCATTATGAAACCATCTCTATCTTTGTCCCATGGCCTTGAAGCAGTCTCAGGATCATCATTTCTTTCAGACAATGCTCTAGAAGCAGCAAAAACTCCCATTACAAGGGGAGTAATACAAGCTTCAGATCCACCGGCAATCATCAAATCAGCCTTTCCATCACGGATATGATTTGCAGCAGCTAATAAGCAAGAATTGGATGTTGCACAAGATGCAGAAATAGAGTAGTTTGGTCCCTTAAAGCCAAGATCCATAGCAAGTAAGGCAGATGCCATACTTGTTATCGAAAAAGGTATACAGAATGGCGAGATTTTACTATAACCTCGCATGATTAAAGACTCCACGCCATCAGAAAATACCATACTACCTCCCTGTGAAGAGCCAACAAGCACACCAGCTCGATCCTTATCGATCTGCACATCTTAACATGACATACATACCATACTATATTATGGTGTGCTGAGAATCACTTAGCGGTATATTCATAAAGTGGTAAAAATGTTGCACTAAAGTATCGTCCAATGAATAACATATAATTAACCATGAAGTAATTGATTATTTGATTTTCTTTTTTATTTGAAGGACAATTCTAACTCACTGGTAATGCATTTTCCTGCTTATATTATATCTTTATTATGGTTAATCTTTAACAATTGTATAATCCAGATTTAGCCAACGCATTTTTGTTTATTTTATATATATTCATGTAGATAAACAAAATAATAATCTGCAGCAAAGTGCGATATCAAGAGTATACTCATTAAACAAAAAATTTGACCAAGCATCTACAGAAATATTTAGAGGCATGACAAACAACAAAATATTACGGACCTTGGTGCTTTGGGGGCCACCAAGAGCAGCATCTTCAAAAGCTTTTTTCCCCGCAACTATGCAATACCGTAGAAAATCATCCAGTCTTTGGTCAGTTTTGGCATCAATATACCTATTTGAATCAAATCCACGAATCTGACCAGCGAATTGAGTAGTAAGTTTTGAAGCATCAAATCGATCTATGGGACTGATTCCGCTCTCTCCAGCTAATAGTTTTTCGTAATATATATCAACTTCATTTCCAAACACAGATACAAGACCCATGCCAGTAACAACTACTCGCTTTTTTGCATCTTTCTCCCTATTTGGAGCACTTGTGGTTGGGTGGGAAGCAAATATTTGCTGACGGCATCTGGTAATAATGCGTGATGGTGATTTCAAAATTATGCGTCTGGGGATGATGCTTGGAAATCTTAACTCGAGATAACCTTGAGCTTCCATTTTCTTAAAACTAACGATATGGTCGATACAAAAACGTGACTACTAATATTAGAATGATCTCATATATATGCATTGGCAGATCTTCACTGAGGGAAGAGGATGGTCATGGGCTCATGGCCCCCATTTTTGTTCTGTATAAATTTAATACAACTTTAGAAGTAGTTGAAGGTTTTGTTAGCACAAACGTGATTGTAAGTTTGGGTCCATTAGGTTTAGATTTAAAATTGCTTGTCCGTTAAGCTTTGTGTTTATTATAAATACATATGCGATCCTTCTTATCTAAACACAAAAACAATATCAATAATATATCTCTTTACTATTTTACATGGTATCATGAGCGGGTGTGATCTCTAGATCTAGTCGGCCATCATGAGCCGCTTGCTTTATGACACCCTGTCAAACTTAGCCACCACCATTTATCCCTTTTTTATTCAAAAATATTTTATTTTGCAATTTTCGGCCAAAACTCTCCGCATATTGTTTTGCCACAACTTTTTAACCGTTTGGTGTTAAATGACGCGGTAAGCGCCAATCTCTTCGTTTTTAAATTCTACACAAAACACAACCAAGATCACCTTTGTCGGCCGCCGGACTTGCCGCAATGCACCGACGGAAGCTAGCTGCCGCAAAAAAGTGTCTTTACTTTTGCTTTTGTTTATCTGCGTTTGTTGTTGCTGTTGATGCATGGTGAAGATTAATCTCTGCTTGATATGGGATGCCTTCATTGACAAATTTATTATTTGCTTTTGCTACTACCTGAAGAATTGCTTCCGCTTGCTGTTGAATTTCTTCATCACCAAATTGTTGCTTTTATTGTCGTGATTTTTTTTTTAGTTTAGCTTTCTTTAATGTTTATTTATTCTAATCCAATCCGAGCTTTTGCGGTTTCGCCGCTTGGATTGCGGAGGAGTGTCAGATGATAAATGTGACCCAATCCCGATTGTGGGTTTGGGTCAATTATGGTTTCATGATATGTTCTCTCTATATATCCTTGCCTAATACTCTCTCCGTCCTTAAATAAGTGTCCAATTTTGACTTTTTGATTTTTTTTCAACTTTGACTTTAAATATTTTTGTTTATGTTATATAATACTTGATGAAAATTATACAATATATATTTTTAAAACAAAATCTATTCCTATATTTTGCATCAAGTATTATATAACCCAAACAAATAGTTAAGGTCAAAGTTGAAAAATATTGACTTGAAAAAGTCAAAGCTAAATACTTATAAAGGGACAGAGGGTGTAATAAAATATACTCATGTTGAATTCAATGTCTAACAATGGTATCAGAGCCTAGAACATAAAATAGTTATCCTCCGGAGTTTTAGGTTCAACCCGCAACAAAATAGTTATCCTCCGGTCATCGGCTACTTGCTGATGATTCGGAGGGATACCGATTTAGTTACTTTCTTTTACTTTATATTTATTTATTTTTTTATCTCATCCAAATCATAAACCATATAACACAAAAGCTCTAGCCATCATTACACATTTCATATTATGTTTTTTAATTTACCCATCATGAACAAAATTCGTATCATCGGCATTAATTAGTCTTTGTTTTACCACTGGAGATCGTTGTCGTTTTTCGTAAATAGTTGGTCACATAATTGCTGCTCCTACCTAAAGGCAAAGTAATTCATGACGTAAAAAAGATGTCACGCAAAGGAGGAAGTTGCGAACAGTAAACAACTATGCTGCCAAATACAATTATGCTTACGTTCAAACAAACAACAAAGATATGATAGGAAAAAAGAAGAAGAAACGGCTCTCAACATATGTTTCAGTTTGTTCGTTCGAAAGGCCCCCCTTCAAACTGTGGGGGAATGTTAGATGACTAGGTTAGTTGGCCCAAACATAATTCTGGGTTTGAGTCCATTAGTTGTAGGGTTAAAGTTGATTGTAATGTTCAGTAGGCTAGTGATTAAGTTGTTTGTTTCACTTATGGGTCAAGATCAGGTGTTTGTACGTGGGGGCCTAAAACACCTGTGTTTAAATGGCAATGATCATTAGGCCAGGGACCTGCTCAAACTATGGGAAGATATCATGTGATCACTAATCTTCTATCCAGATTTTAATTCTTTTGCTAGTGATACATTTACATACCGGGGCCGGTGTCATTTAATGGTTGCCCAACGTACGTGGTGTTTGGTCTTTGGTGTTTTTTGTAAAGATTATTATAGCAACAATGACAGATAGTACTCTTCATCAAAATTCAACATCTATTTTTTATTGGTTGAATAGTAGGTATAACAATTTTTCTCCTAATAGGTGTTTATGGCTTTCTTATCTTATGAAGGCATGTTACGTTTCGGCTTCATGAGCTCATGTAATTTGTAATTTCCTTGCCTGCCGATCGACTAGCTCCTTTTTAGGAAGCAGGTGACTCTTTGTGAATTATATATAGCTTTTTTTAATAGAAAAAAGGTACTTATTGGTGTTCATGGATAAGTCTCAATCTAGCACCCAAGTTTTCAAAGAGATTCAACAAATATCCTACAATTGGATTGGTGATAGATAAAAAAATTTCCTATTAACCGTAATGATTGGATTAATGATCCTATATAATTGTTTGTATAGACTCTATCAATTAGGCTTTTGTATCTAGCTTATTGCTAATTTTTTTTGTTTTTAATAAAATTCTCCGTTAAAAAAAAATGATGTTCCGTAATGCACCTTTGGGATTTACGTGCATGTTTATGTCGTATATGTTAGTATTAAGGTCTTGATAATCAAAGGTTGCCGGATAAATTCTTGAATCGTGTAGAATTCACTTTTCTAATACGATATTTCGACCCTATTGTGCCATGGGTTATACGAAATTCGTATTGAGATAAGACAAGAACGAACACTCTAATTCTAGGCACAAGAAAGAGAGCAAAACATATAGAATTTGTATGTGTTGTTGATATGAATATGAAATCATATTCTTGAAAACCAAATTATGTTTACATATGTATATATAAACACATGGTGGTTGTAGGGAAAGTTATGTCTTTTGGTGAAAAGTCACACCTTTTAATAAATGGTTATAACTCTTCAATAACTTTCTGCAACAAATTTGTGACAGTTAAAACTGTCACTAACTGCGGCCCATTGGACATATATACATTAGCGACGACCAGTTTCTGTCACTAACACGAATTAACCGCATCTTTTAACTTTTGAGCCATTGCAACACTATTGTGACGAATAATTTCTGTCACCATAGAAAACATCCAAGGTCTTTACTCCTTGATATACATTCACAACCTTTACCATTATCGTACTTGAAATCAAGTTAATAGTTTATACAAGCGTGTACTCCACACCTCCGAATTCGTATTATAACTTAACTTGAAATCCTTTGGTCTCGGGTAAATCACCATTACACAAAATAATTGATGACACTAAAATCACCAACAATATAGTCACTATCAAATAATGAAACAAAATGGAACACATCTATGCTTTATTTAGTGTCATTTTGCTTCTTACTATCCCATTATATTAGTATTTTTTTCACCAGATTTCTCCAATTCGTAATGGTTATTTGTATTTTCTTGTTATCAAATTTGGGAATGAATGGCCTTGATACTTATTCATTTAGATTATACACTGAGCTTCGGACATGCCTTGCTGCTTCCTACTCTCCTGTATTCTCCCATAGTTGCACACTGCCACACTAGCACCAAACTTTTATTTCAATATCTTTTAGGGCTAATGGCACCAAAAATGTATCATAGTTGTCACATATTCCTTTTATATATATCGAACAATTTTTTTTGTTATTATGTGTATTAAACTTGATTTTTTTGGGCATTTTTGTGTACTTTATGACCATTTTGCCCTTCATTTTATTAATATGGGAGGGGCAAAATGATCATAAAGTACACAAAAATGCCAAAAAAATCAAGTTTACTACATATACTAGAAAAAAAATTGTTCGATACATATAAAAGGAAATGATGACAAGTATGATACGTTTAGAGGCCATTAGCCCAATCTTTTAGTCACTGAAATGGCAATCGCCAGTGTTTATTTTATTTTTATTTTTATTTTTTTTTTAACAGCAAAATTCTATTAAAACTAGCAAGAAGCTAGAAAAAGGACTACATAATAGAAAGGACTAAAGGATTACGAAGCCAATTGTTCCAAGAAATATCACATTTTCTATTCCTATTCGTAAACCATATGAATGAAGCTTCCACTATCTTGTCCATTAAACCGGCTCTTTTGGGGGAGGCCGAGTGAACGCCAGTGTTTATCTATGTGTGTAAATGACCATTGACCAGCTTGCTAAGAAAAAAACTCTTAATATGGAAGGTTGCACATATGGTCCATACGGAACTAGTAGGATACCCGCGCGTGCGGCGGCGGCGGGTACCCTAAAATAAATATTAACGGCACCAAATATGTAGTAGCGTGTCCGCATGTCCGTTACGTACAAATTATCAGTATATCAAATAGTTAACGACTTGTATTGTACATACTCGTGCTTTAAATCATTGTGCTTTGTGTTTTATGACTTGTATTAATTGGTGATGGGGTGTATTAATTGTACAAGTGTAAGAAATATGTTGACCTTAAAATTATTGTGCTTTACATACTTGTGCTTTGTGTTTTATCACTTGTATTTACTTAAAATCTATATTAGGAAATCTTAAAAATTAGATAGGAGAGAAGGTGCAAAATGTAAGTAGTATAGATATATTACCCTATCATTTACAGTGTGATTGGACCTTCAAAGGTTGTGTGTTCCTAGGACCTTAACTGTGCTCTTGATCTAGGACGTATTTTGTATTCTCATATTTGTTAACAAATGTGGTAATCGGCAACACATTCTCTGATCAAGATTTTGTAAATCCTGATATACGTAATACATAATTAATCATGCTAATTACAAAAGTATTGCAAATAAAATGAAATATAAACGATGCAAACTCATGTCAGAGTTTTTAAACTTTTACTACACAAATTTGGTATATAACTTATCATTAGACATGGTTATTACGGAAATTGTATATCGTCGGTTTGGCTCGACACTTGAGGTGTGTCTATTCCCACTTGACCTCCTGTGTGTAATACATATAAATGCATCTTTAATCAACATATATAGGATAAGGGTCTCACACATTGTTAAGGTTCATATCAAGGTTTGAATGCTGAGAAGACTACAACAGAATTTTGGCCACCAATGCCAAATGAATTAGAAATGGCTGCCCAAAAAAAAAAAAAAAAAAAAAAAAAAAAAAAAAAAAAAAAAAAAAAAAAGTTAGAGCAACTGAAGTAACAAATTATGGGTAGTTAAAGAGGGAGAAATGATTAAAACGTACTCACCAACATTGATTTCATGTTTCTGCTTTTGATTTGCAACAGTGTCGAAATCTACATAAGGTTCTGGGTTCTTTGGTTGCATAAAAAAACGTGAGTGTATAGAAAATGATCAACTAGGAAGTAGAATAGAGCATGAATGTAGGGAAGACATACAATTTGATTAATGGTGGGATGCAACCATCCTGTTTGAATAGCTTTTATAGTAGCAATGGCTTCCAATCCTCCAGCGGCACCCATACAATGCCCTATCATACACTGAAACATAATCAAGTCAATAAGATAATGTTAATATTAAGATGTGGTCGAGATAATATGGATAATGGCCGATAATGATGGAGCTTACTTTAGTAGTGTTCATTTTGGTCCCTTTGGCGTTCTTGAATACCTTATTTAGAGCATTTACCTCAGCCAGATCTCCAATAAGTGTAGAAGTTGCATGTGCATTGATGTAATTTACCTTGCAACAACATTTAGTTGCATAACATAATTTAAGATTTTTTTATAATTAAATTGAACATGAATAAACAGAAAATAAAGGATAAATTAGATAAGTACTTCCTCTACTGATATTTTAGCGTCCACGAGACCACTCTGAATGCAAGAAAATAGGCTGAGCCCATCGGATCGTGGATTAGTTATATGATAAGCATCACAATTTACAGCACCTCCCAGGTATTCGGCAAGTATCGGTGCATCCCTTTTCATTGCATGTTCTAGACTCTCCATCACCTACCACCAGATATATTTTCACAAATGAGATCAACTAAAAAAAATGTATGTCCATTGTGACTAACATATTATATTGGTGATAGAAGTTACCAACACACCAGCACCTTCACCCATAACGAAGCCATCTCTATCTTTGTCCCAAGGCCTGCAAGCAGTATGGGGATCATCGTTTCTTCTAGACAATGCTCTACAAGCAGCAAAACCTCCCATTGTAATGGGATTAATGCAGGCATCAACTCCACCAGCAATCATCAAATCAGCATTTCCATCACGGATATGATTTGCAGCAGCTAAGAAGCAAGTATTGGATGTTGCACAGGCTGCAGAAATGGCATAGTTTGGTCCAAAAAATCCAAGATCGATAGCAAGTAACGCGGAGCTCATACTTGTTGTCGTAAAAGGTATTAGAAATGGTGATATCCTAGAATAACCTCTCTCGATTAAAGCCTCCATACCATCATAAACTACCATACTACCTCCTGCTACAGAGCCCACAAGCACGCCAGCTCGTTCCTTATCGATCTGCACATCTTGAATGAAATGGTGAAAATAATGTATGCGGCAAGTCGAATCCAATTTTATAGGCGTGACAAGCAAGATTGGATTACTGTTTTACTTTTTGTGACCCTTGATCAAGTAAAAGACTGGTATAGGTTCTCGCAATATTTTTATCTAGTAGTGTTTATACTTTATACTTTATGGTGTCAGTGGTTCGGCCTGAAGCCATATTGTTTATACTCTCTATGGGAATAGGTACCTAAACAGAATCCTAATTGGTATACTCCAATCACTTTAGATTGTTAATAATCTTTCACCAAATCCTGGAAGGTTTTGGCTTTTTGTTTAAATTTGTGATGGCCAAATTCATCATCATCAGTTCAATTACTAAAGGTTCAAACAAATCTTTCAAAATGTTGTCTTAAGGTTATTTGTCATCTTGAACCGTAAGAACTAATATTTGCAGAATTACAAACCTTGAGGCGTTGGTGGCTACCGAGATCAGCGTCTTCAAGAGCATCTTTTCCCGCAACCATGCAATACCGTTGACTATTATCAAGTCTCGGGTCAATGTTTTCATCAATATAACCACTTGATGTAAACCCACGAATCTGACCAGCAAATCGAGTAGTGAGTTTTGAAGCATCAAATCGATCTATGAAACTGATTCCACTATCTCCAGCTAGGAGCCTTTCATAATATACATCTACATCATTCCCAAACACAGACACGAGACCCATACCAGTAATAACTACTCGCTTTTTTGCATCTTTCTCCCGTTTTGGAGGGGTGGCACTGGAGTGGGAAGCCAATATTTGCAGGCTGCGTGTGGTGATGATGCGTGATTGTGATCTCACAGTTATGGGTGTTGACTTATTGTGGAAAAAGGTGACTGCAGACGCCAACAGAGGTCTGAACTGGAGATGAGCTTGAGCTTCCATTACTTCCAAACTAAGGAAATGATAAAATGACTAGTACCTCCACATAAACTATCATATATATGCACAATTTTCTTTTGTATTTTCTCATCGACAAGTAATGTAGTATTAAGATGATATTTGTATAAGAATATGTATGCATACGCTGATACACTGATAAAATGTGTTAAACTCATCAATTACTAGTTTTAGCATAATTTAATCTAAGAAATAAGCTTGATTTATCACTATCCTCATTAAATATCTGTCGTGCGCATCATCTCTAATGATTAAGTAATATGTATCTATTATGCAAAGAATGTACAGGTCAATATTGGGTATGTTTCTAGTTCTGATAAAAACTTTATGGGTCAAGACTGGGTCTTGGTGGGGGGCCTAATTAATTAACGAACCATGTTTAGATGGCAATAAATAAGTCAGGGAATGGATAGTGTGGACATATACCATGGTATCTACTCAACATTTTTATCAGAAAGTATTGAAGCTAGGCTGTATATCTTAAACATTCCTGTTTTGTAGTAATAAGTTTGAAAATCTCTTGGTTATGTCATATGCTGTCTACACTGACTCCGAGGCGCTCGAAACATTATAATTCAACGATTCCTTGTGCTTCAATCTATTTATATCACTCATTCCAAGAAGACTATTTAGAGTTCTTGAATGAGTGCTAACCATTTATTAGCCAAGTGAGTGTTATGAAAAAAATCAAAAAGAATTTGTACCAAATATCCCAATCCAAATTGCCCAATTGAACAATTCAGTTTTGTCCAAATTAAATATTGAACACGACTATATAGTATGTAAGCTGGCTCGGACTGTTGGTGGGTTTTCCAGTTAAGTATAGATACTCAATGTACCGGATATCACTTAGAATCCTGCAATCACTTATCAAAGCAAACTATTCGACCCTAATGCTTGGGTTACATGAATATCTTCTTGGGATAAGACCAAGTGTTTGTTCTTGTTTTAGGCACAAAGCAAGAACCCTTTCACTTCTAAATGTTTAGGTTTTCGGTATATGTTTTCCATGTAAGTATGTGTTCCAATTTATAGGAAGAACTCAAAGCCCAATAATAGAATTATGATAATTAGCCGGCCCCCATTATTTGCATCATAATGTTCCTCAGTGGTTACATGACCATTAAACGTGGTCATTAAGTTGTTGTCCTTGAATAGGTCAAAGCCGTTACAAGTAAGTTTGAATTCAGTCCTAGCGTATTTACTCGCTAAGGAACATGCTCCTTAAAGGAGCTGTTCAGTTCCTGAGTTTGCACACTGAAGAGTTCACTCGCTGAAAAGATGAACTCTCTTAAGAGACTACTCCCCGATGAAATCCTTCAGCTTAATACTTAAAAAGTATGAAGTGAACTCATCAGCCTAATGAATACGGTTCATAGTCACACTCACTCAAGAGTAGACTCCGTGACGGCCTGAATCACACTCTACCACTATGAGAGTCAGAGAGGTCATCGACCTGATAGGTGTACACGCCGTACCTCAAAGCCCATTACCAGGTGTGACTTAAACCCTCAATTGATCAACTAAACTTTCCAACAAGGACTGTCACGCCCAAATTAGGTCCTTTTCAATATTAACATTTAGGTCTAAACTTTGACCAAGATTTAAAAACTTAGGATCAACGTTTAGCTCTATAAACGAGATCAACATTATATGAGTCGCACGTAAACTGTTTTGATGAATGGACACTGACAAGATTTGGTTTGTTTAATTACAAAAAAGAAAAAGAAAACACGCATACAAAAGGGATGTGATGATTATCTCTTGGATTTGAACCCCATGCCATGTTAATATGTTGGTTT
Source organism: Artemisia annua (assembly GCA_014162995.1). NCBI lineage: Eukaryota > Viridiplantae > Streptophyta > Magnoliopsida > Asterales > Asteraceae > Artemisia > Artemisia annua. The sequence goes on from LBNU01003333.1 coordinate 32,750, forward strand.
TAGTTATCTCAGCCATACATACTAAAATTAATTAGGACGTGTCACTCATAAGCGTGTGAACAACTTCGTTTTATATTTTGCATATTTTCATCTGTAACTATTAAGTCAAACATAGTTTGAAAGGCTATTGTCAATGTATTCGGCGTGTTCCTTTTATTGACACAAGTGTGCGAACAATTTGGTTCTCACTTATTTGGGACATTTTGTTAGCCAATTTAGTACCCAATGGTCTCTGACAATGATTTGAACATAAAATATCCTAAGTGTAGAAATAGTCTTCGCGTTAAGAAACCCAGGAAGTCATCTTCAAAGATGTTCTACAAAGACCTTCAATTACTGAACCGGCCTCAGTAGTGATTAAAACTTCAAACTTTGGGGGTGTTACACTTAGATATTTTGTAGGGCTAATTGCACGAAAATGTATCTAACTTGTCATTTTAGTCTTGGCTTCACTGGATACTTTCGGCGTGTCTATTCCCATTGTTCCTCCTATAACCAACAATATGTTTAGACCAATGTAGCACATACATGCACCTGTAGCCAGCATGCAGTTGCTTTATGGATAGAGGGCATGTTCTTTATGTTCATATCATTGGTTGAATGCTGAGAAGGCTACAACAGAATTGTGCCCACCAATACCAAATGAATTTGAAATGGCTGCATACAAAAAGAATTTAAGTAATTAAAGGTAACAAATTTCACGTATGTAACAAGTGATGAACGGTAACAAAAACTCACCAACATTGATTTCATGTTGCTGCTTTTGATTTGCAACAGTGTTGAATTCTACGCAAGGTTCTGGGTCCTACGGTTGCACTAAAAAACGTGAGTTTGTAAAGCATATTGGATCAATGAGTAAGTAGAGAAGAACATGATTGCATGAACCACATACAATTTGATTGATGGTGGGATGCAACCATCCTGTCTCAATTGCTTTTATTGTAGCAATGGCTTCTAGGCCTCCAGCTGCACCTATACAATGCCCTATCATACACTGAAAAATATAGAAATTAAGAAGATAATATCAATATTCTGATGTTATGGATAAAATGTGGATCGATGTGAGTAATCATGGTGGATTCACCTTGGTGGCGTTCATTTTGATCCCTTCAATTTTCTTGAATACCTTCTTGAGAGCATTTACCTCAGCCAAATCCCCAATCTGTGTAGAAGTTGCATGCGCATTGATGTAGTTTACCTTGCAAGAAGATTTAATTGCAAAAGACGATGTAACGAATTGTTGGAATTAAATTAGTTAAGATTAAACAGAAAATAAATGCTAGAAAAGGGAAGTACTTCCTCTACTGATACACCAGCATCCACAAGGCTACTTTGGATGCAAGACGATAGGTGAAGCCCATCAGATCGGGGATTAGTTATATGATAAGCATCACTATTTATAGCACCTCCCAAATATTCAGCTAGTATTGGAGCATCCCTTTTCAATGCATGTTCTAAACTCTCCATGACCTGCAGAAAGAAAACAAAAAACAACGTCACATTTAAGCGGGATACAAGATCAACTATAAAAATGTGTATCCAACAGGGGTAAAACATTAGTAATAAGGTTTACCAAAACACCAGCACCTTCACCCATAACGAAGCCATCCCTATTTTTGTCCCATGGCCTGCAAGCAGTATGAGGATCATCATTTCTTCGAGACAAAGCTCTACAAGCAGCAAAACCTCCCATTCCAACGGGAACAACTGATGATTCAACTCCACCAGCAATCATCAAATCAGCCTTTCCATCACGGATGTGATTTGCAGCAGCACAAAAGCAAAAATTGGATGTTGCACAAGCTGCAGAAATGGTGTAGTTTGGACCGGAAAAGCCAATATCAATAGCAAGTAAGGCAGATGCCATACTTGTTATAGTAAATGGTATTCCAAAAGGTGAGATTTTATGATAGCCTCTCTTAATCATAGTCTCCACGCCATCTGTAAATACTGTACCACCTCCAAATACGGAGCCAACAAGCACGCCAGCTCGATCCTTGTCAATCTACACATTTTGACCAAAATGGTGAAGGTAATGTTGTAATAATTCACCCTAATAGATATCCGTTATGCTTAACGGATTAGCTTGTTATTGCATTATTATTGCACATTATCTAATGTTGATTTATAATTCTTTTGGTAAAAATAAATGTAATTGAATAATATCAGTTTACGATATTTTGTATATTGATGGGAGATCAAGATGTCTTATAGGATACTGATTCATACCTTGACGTATATTATAAATAGCTATGGGATTAATTCAGCCCCATAACAGATATAACTAGTTGCATAAACAATATTTAGAGGCACGGAAAACTAAAACAAACCTTGGAGCATTGGTTTCCATCAAGAGCAGCATCTTCAAGAGCTTTTTTCCCTGCAACAATGCAATACCGTTGACAATCATCCAGTCTCTGGTCAGTTTTGCTATCAATATACCCGTTTGATTTAAACCCACGAATCTGACCAGCAAATCGAGTAGTGAGTTTTGAAGCATCAAATCGATCAATGAAACTAATTCCACTCTCTCCAGCTAAGAGTCTATCGTAATATATATCTACATCATTTCCAAACACAGAAACGAGACCCATACCAGTAATAACTACTCTCTTTTTTGCATCTTTCTCCCGTTTCGGGGCGGTGGCCGCAGTGGGGTGAGAAGCAAATATTTTCAGGTGACGTGTGGTGATGGTGCGTGATAGTGAGGTAACAGTTATGGGTACTGAATTATTGCCGAGTGATTTGATTGGAGACAACGGCAGATTTCTTAACTGGAGATGAGCTTGAGCTTCCATTATTGAGGAACTCAGGAACTGATAGAATGACCACTAATTCGCAGAAACAAATTATATATATGTATGTGCACTTTCCTTTTCTTTTTCTCACTAATCAATAATGTAGTACTAAGATACTGTTTTTATAAGTATATATCATCCGGTTTGTATAACTCACCAACTGTTTGGTTACTTTAAGAAAGTAATATGTTTCTATATATGCTACAGCTTTTGTGGTCAAGATTGGCTGTCGCTGAGGGGCCTAAAATAACCATGAGAATGACATTAAATAGTCTAGGGTCTTGCATAGTGTGGCCTCTGGTGTACGTCTTTGTAGAGAAGTTGTGTTTTCAATAATATTTTGCTGGGGGGCCTAAAATTAACCATCTTAATTGGAGTAATATTTATGAATTACTACCTACACTCACAACTAATTGTTTTGTATTCTCATGTAAGCAATGCACGTATTCTTAATTAATTTTTTATTTCATGCAATACACCTTCTCAGTTCAGTTTGCATTTTGCAACATGGTTGTGAGCAAAATGATGTCCATTCACTTTTGGCATGCTAAATGAAACACTACATAAAATTACTTTCAAAATATCACTAGAAGAAGAATCCTAATTATTGACGAGAAATCGAGAAACGTTTGGTGACTGACAGTTAGAGTTCATTCCCAAGTCTGTTTGGTCATTGGTGGTCACCTTTGTCGGTCAGCTTTGTCACATAGGCCCGACACTAATGGTGATTAATGAAAAATACAAAAGGCGGGTTGATGCAAAGAAATCAGAAACATATGTCCAGTACTCGTCTGAATTTCTGGAACGATTTCGAAGTCCAAAATCCATGTTTCTTATATGCTTAGAAAGTTCTATAAGTCTAGTTTTTAATATGAGAAACAAATCATCATATCATTTGGAATTTTCTACACAAGTTACCACAAAAATAAAGAAGAACAAAAATAGCATACTTCAACCTGATTGCCTTTTTGTGAACCAAGTTATTAATAATCTCGATATTACTTTCTAGAAACTCGAAGAACCAAACTTGTAGTTTAGAAACCTTATAACTTCCATATTTCCTGGAAACATAGCGAAGGGTTGTGACCCTTGTTCACACCCATTCGAATAGGCAGAAACAAGAAGGGACGCACCCTTTTTGCGTGAACAGTCACAATGGTTCCTCGTAACCATTCGTTTAGTATAAATACATGTAACCCTGTAACATTACAATAGTTGGAAGAATTAATATAAGTTATCTTAGTTTATTTGTTTGCAAATCATATTCGACTCATACACAACCAAATCGATCCAAACACAAACACAAATACACGACAGGAACTTTTGGGACAACATTTGGCATCAAGAGCCTTGTTTGTACCGACTCTCGTTACACCATCACACATCAAACCCACGCAGAACCTTGGTAACGAGAGACAGAAACCAGAAAACTCAAAACTTTGTATCGAGATAAAAAAAAACAGAAACTTGTACCAAGAGTTTGAAACTAGAAAATCAAAAAAACAAAACATAAAACTCACGCTAGTTTTTTTAGAAACAAAGCAACACCCTCGTTTGAACCTTGTTAACGATAGTATAGGGGTTGCATAGATAACTTAGGACACAAGAAAAAACGTATACTTTTCTTAGTGTCGTATTTTTGCAAGCAAGGAGAGCACCAAACGAAGTGGTGCCCGTTCTTTCGTTGTGAACAGCGTACGCGGCAACAAAACAAAGAGAAAGAACTTATTAAAGGAATTTCTTGTTAATATAACAAGGACGTACTTGTTCGTTTCTACTACAACGAAACAAGGGTAAAGGAAGAAAGACGTCGAGAAGAAATCGTGTATCGATATCGTGATACACAAGGAAAAGAAAAGAGGCGCAGAAAATTGTTATAGGCATTGCTTGAAAGAAAAGGATACCGGTTTAACAAAATTATTTGGAACGTTGGCAATACAAGGAACAACAACAAATTTGAAAAACAACAAGCGAATTGATCACTCACTTGAAGAAGAATACCGATTAGGGTATTGAAGAAGTTGTTGACATACGGTGTGGAATAGAAAAAAAGAAACGAGGAGTGTATTGCGGAAACAACGAAGTATAGGAGACAAGCAATAGCGGAACGACAAACAAATTTATTTTTGTTTAGACGTTGGAACAAAATACCGAAAGGTATTTAAAAAAAAGGCATTTTGTTTCGGTAAAATAATACCGAGACATATTTTGCGAGGGACCTGGAACAAAAGAAAAACAACGACAACCATTTAAGTTGATAGTGGCCAAAATCACTTAGGGTGAAATTTGGAGGATTGCCGAGACATAACAAGGGTCTAGGGCACGTAGTAGAAACCAAGTCAAGGAAACAAAGGAAGGAACAACGTGATATTTGGAGACGAGGAAGAGAAACGTACGTGGTTGATATTACTCATAATATTAACACACAAGTGGGAACACAAACGAGGTCAAAAAATCTCATTACTCGGAGTTTTATTCTATATATTAGATAGTATAGATATTCATTTTATACTATTAGGAAACCCCGAGAACTATTTATTGATCCCGTATTACTAGGATTCCCGGAAAACTATTTCTGTTCCCGTAGTAGTAAGATATACCATATTGGTTAGAATTCCCATACGAATTAGGAAGTGAAGATTATAAACACATACAATATGTCTAGTGACGACGCAAATACCAATACCAACAATATAGTGAAACCCGTAACACCCATTGCTCAATATCAATGTCCTGTGCATCAATTATCCTTCTTGTTCAATGTTAATGTGATAATCTAAAATGCAACTCAGCTTCATTCTTGAAGGCTGGTAAATCTGGTTAATTGTACAATGCATGAGGTAGATAATATCGCTGTATGTTTTGTTTTATGGTCTAACTTGTTGTTTTGGTTAGGCCTTTGTGTTTTAGGCCTAAACCAGATGTTCTCAATATGAGAGTTTTGGTTTACCATAGTTGAGGCAGTTTGTGAATTGATGTGAAAAGTAAATATGCATAAATGTTTGTAAGCAAGGATAAACAGAAATGTAGAATTTTGAAGGGAATAATACACACGAATTTAACTATATTAACTTATAAAAATACTGTCAATTACATGTCCTTTTATAGTTATGAACAGGTGTGACTTTATTGAATGGGTGTGTTGGTTCAGAATGACCCAAGTGACACCCTTCCTTATAACTGTCACATAACTGTATAACCATAATAACTGCTATAATAATTCGACCAAACTAACTTTACATGTCAGCAATCCTAGTCTTAACATCTATGCAACCTTATTGGTCACAAATTATAAGTCTGCAAATACATAGATACATGATACTAATAATTATTGTTTAATAATAAGTAATAATAAGATCTATTTTGATCTTAATTTCCAACATTCCCCCCTAAGATCAAAAGATCTTAGTCCTTCATTGCTTTCCTTCTTGGTGTGATCAAGTGATGATTGTGAAATCATCACAGTTGCTGTCTTCAAACTCATTTTCTTCTTCCTTTACCATATGACTTGTGCTTCCAGTCTCATAGTGTATTTGAGACATTCCTTGGTTATCATGATACTTGTTTTCGAGATTCTTAAATTGGATGCCAAAGTGCTCCATCTTCCTTTTCCCATGAATGTTAGAATCAGTGGGTATATTCACTTGATCTTTCTGATCTTCTTGGCAATATCCCTTGCCTTGTGAGACAAGTCCTTCTGTCTTCACATGTGAAACCCTTGCAGTGTTGTAATAACAACAAAAAACATTCAAGTAGAGATTGTAGCAAGCCTTTATCTCCTCACCATGACTCTTTGTCAGGCCAAGTATCTCAGCAGTGTAACCAAAATCATTTTGAAACAGTATACTCAGATATCCTCCTAATGTTTCCACAAGTTTGTAAAGATCCAAGAGATGAATCTTTATACCATTTATATATGGTGGTAAAGGCCCTGGTAGTTGTTTCTTCAAATAAACAGTGTAAAACCATATGAAAGCTTTATCAAACCTTGCTCTAAACTTGTTCCATTCTTGACTTATTAGCATGTCATCTTTAATTAAATCTAAGAATGAAACATAATCATTAAATGATGAAATCTGTGTAGGATAGTTTATACCTTTGATGTGTATGAATTCATCTTCCTGTGGGGTGGAATTCACTGCTTTCTTCTTGCCTGGACACATGTATGCATAGTGTCCCACATCATTGCATTTATAGCATGTAATCTTCTCTGTCCCATCTTCATTTCCATGAGATGCTTCATCAAGCAGTTTAAAGTAATTCTCCATGTATATATTGTGCTTTTCAATCATCTTGTTCTTGTCAAAGCAAGATGATGAAGGGTCTTTGAACATGGGAACCAATCTGCATCTGTTTCCCTAAAAAGCCAATTCAAGCCCTTGTGATTCCAACTGCTTTGCAGACAATATTTTCAGAGTTACTTCTGGTGTAAAGTGCACACCAGGAATAATAAAGATCTCTGAACCAATTCGTATGTTCACTTCTCCTATCCATGAACAATGAGTATTTTACTCAGATCCCTCAGATTCTCAACAACAAACTTCTCCTTCAATTTTGAGAATAGATTCATGTTTGTGCAAACATGATTATCTATGTTGTTGCTTATATACCAAATTCTATCCCACTCTCCTTCATCAGATCCCTCAATCATAAAATCAATGCCTAAATGAATGGTTTCAGGGTATGAAATTTCAGTGGTTGGTGTGTTTGTGAGGTTTCTAATTGCAGTGCCTGCAACTTCTTTGAGTTTCTCCTTGTTTGGACAGTTCTCTGCTATGTGTCCCCTAAGTCTGCACTCAAAGCAGACATGTCTTTTATGCCTCTCCAATGTTTCTTGTGATGAGATGAAAAATGTTACGTTTTTAGGGGTCAGTTTGAGTCCTAATTCGTATATTATTTGATCGGATTTCACCCAAAGTCGTTTCTTTTCTCATTTTAGGTACTTTTGAGGAGAAAATCACAAAAGAAGCATTTTCGGGCGTTTTCGGAGTGAAAAAGTGCGGAAAACAACAAAATCTCAAAAGACCCTAAAGTGCACAGAAGGTGACGGCGTCACAAGCTTCAACGTGACGACGTCAGGAACAAATGAAGTTAAGAAATTGGAAGTTACTCATGACGGGCCAGAGAGTTTTTGGCCTAGTTTGGTGACGGCATCAGGGAAGGCCGTCAGATCTGGAACAAGGCGGCGTGACGACGTCAAGAAGGCCATCACAAAACCCTAATCGTCGGCGTGACGGCGTCACACCTTGGGCTGACGCCGTCAGCCCGTATTTTCTATATATATAGGATGAATTTTATTGTTTTAAAAAGAGGAACTTGGTGGAGAACTTAAGGGTTAAACCCTAGCTCGTGTATCACAGACCTTAGAGGGTACTTTTACCCCTCTAACTTGCATGTTTAATCTAAGATAAGTCTTCATTCAATCCATACAATATGTCTATGTATTGTATGATCTACGTTTGTGCTTTTCTTTCCTTTAACATGCTAGGCTAAATTAACTTGTGTTTGCTTAGATCTAATGAAACCTAACTATTGATTATCATGTGATGTGTATGTTGTGATTGTGATTTGGATGAATGTTTCATCTACGTTATACTTAAGAAAACTATCTAACTTCCTATATGGTAACAAGCTTGAACGTCTTAGGAAACGTGAATCGTATGTGTGTTAATCGATTTTAAGGTAGTATTTCATGCGTAGGTTGCTATCGGTGAGCTTATGAT
>LBNU01003333.1:45707-66296 GCA_014162995.1 Artemisia annua
AAAAATAATCATCCTCCACCCTTAGACCTTAATTAGAGTAGTCTTTAACCTAACGAACACTATTCCCTGTGAGAGAACGATCAATCCCCCGGTACTTGCCACTACACTATACTACATCGGTCAGGTACACTGCCTGGTGGGGATTGTAAGCCTCTTGAGATCCCTTGAGAGGTAAAACAAAGTGCGTAAGCAATCCCTACGCATCATCTTGCTTCTGTGATAACTGGTTGTTATACACATTGAAATCTTCCAGTTTCTTTCTTAACATTTCCTTGCACTCACTTGAAATCTGCTTGATGCAGTTTCCAAATTTTGACTCAGTTTCTCTCTTAACTTGTCTGTGTAAAAACTCCCTTTGAGATCTCCCAGGCTTTTGGCTCTGATGCCACATGTTGTTTTGGTTAGGCCTTTGTGTTTTAGGCCTAAACCAGATGTTCTCAATATGAGAGTTTTGTTTACCATAGTTGAGGCAGTTTGTGAATTGATGTGAAAAGTAAATATGCAGAAATGTTTGTAAGCAAGGATAAACAGAAATGTAGAATTTTGGAGGGAATAATACACACGAATTTAACTATATTAACTTATAAAAATACTTTCAATTACATGTCCTTTTATAGTTATGAACATGTGTGACTTTATTGAATGGGTGTGTTGGTTCAGAATGACCCAAGTGACACAACCCTTCCTTATAATTGTCACATAACTGTATAACCATAATAACTGCTATAATAATTCGACCAAACTAACTTTACATGTCAGCAACTTAACATCTATGCAACCTTATTGGTCACAAATTATAAGTCTGCAAATACATAGATACATGATACTAATAATTATTGTCTAATAATAAGTAATAATAAGATCTATTTTGATCTTAATTTCCAACATAACTTGTCATTGTTGGATACATAGTCATGCTAGTTTCAAGAGTACTGTTGGATGTGACTTGCTATATAAATGACCCAAAGCCATACATATTACTTACGTAGTATTAAATTTTTGCTACACAAACTTTTAAAATTATAATGCATGCATAGATATTATAAAAACTAATTATCAGCTTGCTGCTCGACATTTAATTTCAAATGGTGTGTCTATTTCATCCTTCCATAACCAGCAATATGTTTTGACTAAATGTAGCACATATACTTGCAAATTTAACCTACGTGAACGTGTTTTATGGATGGGGGAATATTTTTAATGTTCATATCATGGTTCAAACGCTGAGAAGGCTACAACCGAATTGTGGCCACCAATACTAAATGAATTTGAAATTCCTACATACAAGAAAAGTTAAGTGTAAGTAAACTATATATGCAACTTATCAGTACAAATGACGGATGAATGGTAAAGAAACTCACCAACATTGATTTCATGTTGCTGCTTTCGATTTGAAACAGTGTCAAAATCTACATAAGGTTCTGGGTTCTACAATTGCATAAAAACTAGGGCAAATTACTTAAAAATGTATCAAACTTGTCCACTTTTTCATTTTTAATCACTGAACAAAAAAGTTTTCAGTTGTTACCCTACTTTTGAATTTAGTCACTTTGATGTATTTTCTCATGTAAAATGATCATTTTACCCTTATATACTGTAACCACTCTACTGACAGTGAATAGTAAAATGTTCATTTTGCATGAGCAAAATACACCAAAGTGACAGGTTAATAACTGAAAACTTTTTAGTTCAGTGATTAAAAGTGGACAAGTTGCATACATTTATAAATGATTAGCCCATAAAAACTATGAGTTTACAGTAGATGATTAATAAGGAAATAGAAAAGAGCACAAATGTTGGTATGACGTACAATTTGATTAATGGTGGGATGCAACCATCCTGTTTGAATCGCTTTTATTGTAGCAATGGCTTCCAACCCTCCAGCAGCACCCATACAATGCCCTATCATACACTGAAACATAAGAACATAATGTCCACAGTGAGATTTTGCGGAGATCATATGGATTATGGCTGATCATGGTGGAATTAACCTTGGTGGCATTCATTTTGATCCCTTCAGTGTTCTTGAATAACTTCTTAAGAGCATTTACTTTAGCTGGATCCCCAATCAGTGTAGAAGTTGCATGTGCATTGATGTAATTTACCTTGCAGCAAATTTTGGTTGCCAAAGATGATGTAGGTATTTTCTAGTAGACAAATCCAAATTGAATATACGAAAAATAAGTGATAAAGAAGGGAATTACTTCCTCTACGGACACACCAGCATCCATAAGGCTTTTCTGCATGCAAGTAAATACGTTGTGCCCGTCAGATCGTGGATTAGTTATATGATAAGCATCACAAGCTATAGCACAACCCAAGAATTTAGCAAGTATGGGTGCATCCCTTTTCATTGCATGTTCTAAACTCTCCAGTACCTTTAAAGGAAAACCAGATAAAATTTCATTTATAATATCAATATTGAAATGTAATCCAAACGGGGGAAAACAATGGGGATAGGAATTACCAAAGCACCAGCACCTTCACCCATAACAAAGCCATCTCTATCTTTGTCCCATGGTCTGGAAGCAGTCTGCGGATCATCGTTTCTTTGAGACAATGCGTTACAAGCAGTAAAACCTCCCATTGTAATGGGAATAACAGATGATTCCACTCCACCAGCAATCATCAAATCAGCTTTTCCATCGCGGATATGATTTGCAGCAGCTAAGAAGCAAAAATTGGATGTTGCACAAGCTGCAGAAATGGAGTAGTTTGGTCCTGTAAAACCAAGATCGATAGCAAGTAAAGCAGACCCCATATTGGTCATCATTAAAGGTGTTAAAAATGGCGAAATCCTATGATATCCTCTCTTGATTAAAGCCTCCACACCATCAGAAGATACCGTATAACCTCCTGCTCCCGAGCCAACAAGCACACCAGCACGATCCTTATTGATCTGCACATGCATCTTGAGCGAAATGGTGATCGAAATTAATGTAAACGGCCAGCTGAATCCATTATTATATTTCATGAAAAACATTAAGTGCTTTATTAAGAACTAAATATAATTGTTCAACTTAATATTAAACACTAATAAATGTTATTAAAGTAAGAACTTAGTAACAACGACTTGTGATTCATTGCTAAGTTTATGTGATATTGGCAGTTTTTCTAGTATGCATGGTATCACTGGTTCGGCTTGAAACCATATTCTTTCTCTCTTTTTGGGAAATAGTTAACTAGAGCTCGTATTACTTTTGTTTTAAAAGTAAAGAAGGCTTTTTGGAGACCACCTCGTAGGGTAAAATATTATAATTTGTTAAATTGTTCTTCTATTATAACTTTGCAAAAATTCTTTCAGATAAAATAAAAGTTTATGAAAAATACCAAAAGTCTCTCTGATAAATTGTTGTCCTTGATGCAGTTTGTCATTTTAAAATTTATGATTTTCGCAGTTACAAACCTTGGAACTTTGGGTGCCTCTAAGAGCAGAATCTTCAAGAGCTTTTTTCCCGCAACAATGCAATACCGTTGACAATCATCAAGTCTCTGGTCGGTTTTGCTATCAATATACCCGTTTGATTTAAACCCACGAATCTGACCAGCGAAACGAGTAGTGAGTTTTGAAGCATCAAATCGATCTATGAAACTGATTCCACTCTCTCCAGCTAAGAGTCTTTCATAATATACATCTACATCATTCCCAAACATAGACATGAGACCCATACCAGTAATAACTACTCGCTTTTTGGCATCTTTCTCCCGTTTTGGAGCAGTAGCACTGGAGTGGGAAGCAAATATTTGCAGGCGTGTGGTGATGATTCGTGATTGTGATCTCACAGTTATGGGTGACGACATATTATGGAAAGAGTTGACTGTAGATACCAAAGGAGATCTGATTTGGAGATGAGCTTAAGCTGCCATTATTCCGAAACTAGGGAACTGATAAAATGATTACAAGCTAATTCACAGAAACAATCATATATATAAATACGCGGATTTTTCTTTTCTTTTTGTCATTAATGATTAACCAACAATGTAGTATAAATTAACATAATATTATTATACGTATATATATATATATATATATATATATATATATATATATATATATATATATATATATATATATATATATATATATATATATATATATATATATATGCAGATACACTTAGATAGAATAAGGATTGAACTCATCAGTTATTACATTTAGCATAATTCACTCTTAGAAAAAAAGCTTGATTTGTCACTATCCTCATTAAATATTTGCTGTGTGTGTCATCTCTAATACTCCCTCCGTCCCATAATAAGTGTCCACTTTGAATTTTTTGAGTCTTTGTTGTTCAGGTTTGACCGTAAACGTTTTTATTTGTGTTAGATAATACTTGATGAAAATTATACCAAAAGTAAATACATTTAAAACACAATCCATTCATATATCTTTTATCAAATATTATATAACAGAAATACAAATATTTATAGTCAAACTTTGATAAGAAAGACTAAAAAAAGTCAAAGTGGACATTTATTATGGGACGGAGGTAGTAATGATCAAGTAATTAAATAATATGTTTCCATATTTGCTAAAAAGTTTACGGGTCAAGATTGGGTATGTTTCTGTATATGCTAAAACTTTATGGTTCAAAACTGAGTCTTGGTGAGGGGCCTAATTAAATTAACCATGCTTAGATGACAATAAATAAGCCAGGTACATGCATAGTGTAGGCTGATACCACGGTATCTACTCAACATTTAATATCAATAAGTATTGAAGCCTGTATATCTAAAAGTGACGCAAAGTATGACATTAGAAGTATGGTGTAGTAGCTCAACATTGTATACCATCTTACTGGTCTCTGGTGTGTTTGTAGATGAGTTGTGTTTTCAACAATATTTAGCTGCATAATATGGAAACAATACATTTACTTAACACCTTTTTTAGGTGCTCGCGTTTCGTCTCATAGTTCCGTTTTTTTTGTTTTTTTTGTTTTTTTTTTTTTTGTTTTTTGTTTTTTTGCAAAGGTGAACATATATTATTACTCACAAAGAATAATAAGAAGAAATGAGACAACAAGGCCAAGATAGCCATTATAACAGTCAATTGGAAACAGGCATACTACCTCCAGTATGTAAAAGGTGGGGACTAATTAGTCATTAACCAAGAGTGGTCAATCTTTGTAGCTACCCATTATATATATATATATATATATATATATATATATATATATATATATATATATATGTATATATATATATATCGTCATCTGAAGTAAAGAAGTCGTCAAATATGGACAACCAAAGTGACAAAAAAACACTCGTCACTAATTCAGAACCATGAGCGACCAGGTGGTTGTCACTATGCTGACATAACATCGACTAAATGATCATCACTATTTTAACATAACAACAAGGCCGTCTTTGAGGGTATGCAAGGTGGGTGACCGCTCAGGGCCCCAAAATTAGTCCCGTTAATAATTATATGCACATATACAAATACTTTTCACGAAGAAAAAGTATTTAGATAAGAAAATATCTTAAATGAGTAATATGTTAAAACGTTTAGATAACTAATTGCATTATATTTAATAAACGGTGACACTATATGTGAGCAAGTAATCTCGATGTTACTTCTCAACAAACTTCAAGGACCAAAGTTGTTCATTATAAAGTTAATAACCGCTATGTCGGTTAGTTAGTTATGTTAGTTAATATAGTTATTAATTATGGCGGTTATAGAACCGAATAGGTGTGTTGTTTGGCTTGTACCTGTTCGAACAAACAGAACCAACACAACCTTTTAGTGAACAGTCGCGATGGTTCATGGTAACTATTCGTGTAGTATACATATGTGTACATGTAAATGATTTCAACGGTTAGACGATTAATAAAGTTATCTAGTTTTTACTTTGCAATTTCATATCGACTCTTACACGTAATTTGGGACCAACATTTGGCATCAAGAGCCTCACGCTCGCTACAAATTTTTCAATCCAGAAACCATCCTTAGCGAGAACAAAAGAAACCAAAACACGCTGAAACTTTGTTTCAGGAAAACAAAAACGCGACGTACAACATAGAAGGACGTTGCCTGGATAACTTAGACACAAGGAAACACGACCGTACTTGTGTAGAAATTGCAATCGACAAGGCACCAAACGAAGTGGTGACTTGCAGGTTTGTGATGGTGTGATCCTGTACGTGACAAAGAAACAAAGGAAGCTTTGTTACAAAACCTTTGTTGGCATCCAATATCATACAACAAAACCGAGACCTCTTTGTTGCGACAAAGGTGGAGAAGAAGACGTCATAAGAACAATAGAAGACCCACGCTTGCAATATAACGCAAACTCTGGACAGAAAAAGGACGTTGCTTGGATTTAGAAAAGGTATACCGAATAACAAAAGCAATCGAGGATTGTTTTTGGAACAAGCTCACAATACAAAGGACAACGACATGAACAAACTGATCATTTGTTCGTAAGGAGTACCGTCGTGTATTTCTGTAGGTCGTTGTGAAGATACAGTGTGGAACAAATAAGGAGTATTGTGGAACGCAGACAAGCAACGAGGGAAACAAGGTTCTAAGTATATCGCTAACTTGTTGACATACTACCGTCGAGCCGTAGAAGAAAAATAAGCAATTCGCTTGTTTTGTTGAAAAATACCGAGGGGTATTTTTGTAGGACTTGAGAGTCCACACAGATTTGGAAAACAAAAACAACGAGAATAACAACTTGTTGTTTACCGAGAACTTGAGAGTTCTTTGGAAATAAACCCGAAACAAACAAAGTTGTCTAGGGCACAAATCTATTTCAAATCGACATCAAAAGAAGAAGAACAACGTGGTACGAAGTGTGATCATTGAAGAAAACAAGTCGACAACATCAAAAAGGGTGTACCGATTGTTTTTGGAAGCAAGAACGAGGGAAAGGAAAAGGCAATAGTTGGTATATTCGAGTACCGACAAGAAGGGAATACGCGTATGACTAACACAACGAGGTCACAACAAATTTCAAATTTTCGGATTTCATTTCATATTTATAGTATAGATACTTAGTTTATACTATTAGAATCCATAGAACTTATTAGGATTTCCCGGATAACTATATCTGTTCCCGTAGTATTAAGTGAGACCACACTAGTTAGAATTCTCACACGAATAGAAGGTGAAGATTATAAACACTTCCAAGATGCCTATTGACGATACGAATAACAACACTGTAGTGAAACCCGTAACACCTATTGCACAATACCAATGCCCTAAACTCAAAACCACAAACTACACGGTTTGGGCAATACAAATTAAGGTTATACTAGAAGCACATGGTTTATGGGAAACTACAGAACCTAAGGAAAACACGGAAGTAGTTGATAAGAAGGATAAGGCAACACTTGCCCTCCTATATCAAGAATTGACTGAAGATGTGATTTTACAAGTAGCAAGTTGTAAGACGGCAAAATAATTATGGGAATCATTAAAGAAAAGACACGTTGGAGAAGAAAGAGTGCAACAAGCACGGTTACAATCATTGATGATTGGATTTCAGACTCTTCAGATGAAGGAGGATGAAACGGTGGATGCATTTACAGCCAAACTGAATGGCTATGCCACGAAGGCAACTGAATTAGGAAAGACTTTGGATGAATCACTTTTAGTACGAAAACTATTAGATTCCACACCAGATAGGTTCATTCAAATAGTAGCATCCATAGAACAGACAAACGATCTAGATAACATTACGTTAGATGAGATCGCTGGAAGACTTAAGGCATTCAAGGAAAGGATAAAACTCCGAAAGGGAGGACAAGTAGAAAGCCAGGATAACTTATTGTTCGCACAAGGCGAACACCCTAAGAAAGGAAAACGTTTTTACAAACGCGGTGGTAGATCAAACTACTCACGAGGAAACTGGCAGAATAAGGGAAATAAAAACAACTCGAATGGAGGAAACTCATCTCACAAAGATAAATCGAATAATGGTAAACAAGGGTGGGATAAGAGTAAAGTTACATGTTACAGTTGTGGAAAACTAGGACATGTAAGGAATGAGTGTAGAAAACCATCAACAAATCACGAACAATCAAACCTTATCTTAGAAGACGATGAACCATCACTATTAATGGCTACACACGAAACTGAAGAAGTTTTGTTAAACGAATTTCAAATTCAACCCCAAAAATATGCTACAACAGATGCAAGCATATGGTATTTAGATAATGGTGCAAGTAACCATATGACCAGAACCAAGAGTCATTTTAAAGATATTGACGAAAGCATCACTGGACGCGTTCGTTTTGGAGATGGATCGTATGTAGAGATAAAGGGTAGAGGTTCAATATTGTTAGGATGTAGAAACCAACAACAAAAGATAGTTTCGGACGTTTACTACATTCCAAACCTCAAAAGCAACATACTTAGTCTAGGACAACTTACCAAGACAGGTTGTAAGATCATCATAGATGGAAACAAATTGACTTTGTATGATAAGAATAAGACTTTGTTGATGAACGTAGAAAGATCTAAGAATCGACTTTACAGTATCAAACTACACATTGAAGAACCTATATGTCTCTTAGCAAATGTAGATAACCAAGCATGGTTATGGCACGCTAGATTAGGTCATCTGAACTTTAACGCATTAGACAAGATGACAAGAAAGGGTCTAGTGGAAGGAATACCGAGAATAAGTCATGCAGGACAAATCTGTGATGCATGCTTATTAGGAAAACACATTAGAACACCATTTCCAAACAAAGCTAAATTCAGATCAAAGAACCCATTGGACTTGGTTTATGGAGATCTTTGTGGTCCCATAAGTCCAGCCACACACTCGGGAAAGAAGCTCATCTTCTTATTGGTAGATGACTGTACACGTTTCATGTGGGCTTACTTTCTCACATCGAAAGATCAGGCATTTGACACATTTAAGGAATTTAGGCAGAAGGTTGAAATGGAGTTGAAGTTGAAATTAAAGATGCTAAGAACAGATAGAGGAGGTGAATTTACATCTAATGAATTCACCAAGTACTGTAAAGAGAATGGTATAGCAAGACAGCTGACAGCACCATACTCACCACAACAAAATGGTGTAGTGGAGAGAAAGAATATGATAGTTTTATCAACTACTAGGAGTATGATGAAAGCAATGAAGTTACCATTAACTTTTTGGGCGGAAGCAGTAAGACACGCCATTTACATACTCAACAGGGTACCTACGAAGGCCCTGGATGATAAAACACCATATGAAGCCCTCTACAACAGAAAACCAAATCTGGAATACCTAAGAATATTCGGATGCACAGCGTATGCTAAGATTACGATATCTCACTTGAAGAAGTTAGATGATAGAAGCATACCGATGATTTATTTAGGAGTAGAGGAAGGATCAAAAGCATGTAGGCTATATGATCCGATAAGAAGGAAAAAACATGTTAGTAGGGACGTAAAGTTTATGGAAACAAAACCGTAGGATTGGGATAAAAGTGAAGAGGATACAAGTACACAAGACACATTTTTGACTAGTTTTGTGGTAGACGAAGTTGACAACGAAAACCCTATACATGTCGACGTAGAAAACAATGACAATATGTATCCAATACCGGATCCAACATCAGATCCAGACTCACCAATCACACCACCAACATAAAATTATGCCCCTAACTCAGATGAAGAAGCAGAAGCTACTATTAGCTCATTAAGTAGCTCAGATCAAAGATATGATCATAGACTAGTACGAGGTTTAAAAGATTTGACAGAAATCTATGAAACTGCACAACAAGTAGAAGCACCAAGTTTATTCTTCACAGAAAAAGAACCTCGTAATTACAAGGAAGCATCAAAAGATAAGAAGTGGATTGAGGCCATGGAGATTGACTTAGATTCAATCAACAAAAATAACACATGGACTCTTACCACATTGCCAACAAATCAAAAGGCAATCGGACTCAAATGGGTTTATAAGACCAAAAGAGATGCTCAAGGAAAGATCATAAAGTATAAGGCAAGATTAGTAGCAAAAGGTTATGTACAAGAACAAGTAATAGACTTCGATGAAGTATTTGCACCAGTTGCTAGGATAGAGACAGTTCGTCTGATATTAGCACTAGCAGCATATCATGGTTGGCAAGTACATCACTTAGATGTGAAATCAGCATTCTTACATGGAGAATTGAAGGAAGAAGTCTATGTCACCCAACCTGAAGGTTTCATTCAACAAGGAAACTCAGGAAAAGTCTACAAGCTAACCAAAGCTCTGTATGGCTTAAGACAAGCATCGAGAGCTTGGAACGTGAAGCTTGATCAAACCTTGAAGTCGTTAGACTTTAAGAAATGTAATCTCGAACAAGCAGTTTATACGAAGAGAAGCAAGACTTCTACACTTATAGTTGGAGTATATGTAGATGATTTCATAATCACGGGCACTCCAAAGAAATAAATCGACTTGTTCAAATCCCAGATGAAAGATAAATTCTAAATGAGCGACTTAGGGTTGCTAGCTTATTACCTTGGGATAGAAGTTACACAGACATGAGGAGAGATTACAATCAAGCAAACAGGATATATTAACAAGATCTTAAAAGAAACAAGCATGACGGATAGTAATGATACTAAGATACCATTGGATCCCGGCACTAAGTTGGTCAAGCCAGAAGATGGAAACCCAGTTGACGCAACTTACTACCGTAGCTTGATTGGAAGTCTTAGGTACTTATTGCACACAAGACCAGATCTTAGTTACTCAGTCGGACTACTCAGCAGATTTATGCAAGACCCGAAGGACCATCACCTGAAGGCAGTGAAACAAGTAATCCGATATATCAAAGGAACAAAGGAGCATGGCATAATATACAAGAAAGAAGGCGGCTGCAAGATTACAGGTTACAGTGATAGTAGTTATGGAATCAACACCGATCAAGGAAAAGGAACTACTGGAATTGTATTTTACTTTGGAGAGTCACCTATTACTTGGTGTACTCAGAAACAACCTACAGTGGCACTATCATCATGTGAATCAGAATTCATGGCAGCTACTGCAGCAGCATGTCAAGCTTTATGGTTAAAACGACTTCTTAGTGAATTAACTGGATGGCAAGAAAAAAGAATAACGCTCAGAGTTGACAATGTATCAGCTATAGCACTCGTGAAGAACCCAGTATTTCATGGAAGGAGCAAGCACATAGACATTCACTATCATTTCATTCGGGAATGCGTAGAGAATGGTCATATCAATATGGAACACGTAAATGGAGAACTTCAAAGAGCGGATATTTTAACAAAGGCCTTACCAAGACTCATGTTTGTGACTATGCGACAAATGCTCGGAGTTCAAGACTTAAGACGAAGCAACGATCAAGATTAAGGAGGAGAATATGAGCAAGTAATCTCGATGTTACTTCTCAACAAACTTCAAGGACCAAAGTTGTTCGTTATAAAGTTAATAACCGCTATGTTGGTTAGTTAGTTATGTTAGTTAATATAGTTATTAGTTATGGCGGTTATAGAGCCGAATAGGTGTGTTGTTTGGCTTGTACCTGTTCGAACAAACAGAACCAACACAACCTTTTAGTGAACAGTCGCGATGGTTCATGGTAACCATTCGTGTAGTATATATATGTGTACATGTAAATGATTTCAACGGTTAGACAATTAATAAAGTTATCTAGTTTTTACTTTGCAATTTCATATCGACTCTTACTCGTAATTTGGGTCCAACACTATATATATAACATTCTTTCTCGAAATGCCTCATTATGTGATTTCGTCCGTGGCCCTCAAAAATTTCATAAATTCATGGAATGGCCCTGCATAACAATGAAGACGGTCTTTACTAAAATAATATAGGAAGTGGCAACTGGCAAAATATGTTGGTCACCAGATAGATGGAAAATCAATGGGACTAAATTTGGTCTCTGGTTAGCAAAATATGATGGTCACCAGAAAGTGTAAGCAAGAATCATGTTAATGCATAGTGCTTTGCACTTAGAATTAAATGAAAGCCGGCCACTCCCAGATCAATTCGATTCTATAAGATCACGTCCGTAATATAAAATCCTAATTTAACTTTCTTAATGACATTCTGACTTGCATGTGGACCATTTGCAGACCAGATTTCAGAGCCATGAACAAGACTTGCAACACAGCTGCCATTAGGCTAAACAGTATCCTCAAAACGAGTGCGATTACATAAAAAGGAAAGAGATTATCCCCAAACACCTGTAACCTTAAGAACGCACACCTCTCAATACATAAGAAATGGCAAAACACTCGATATATTACACCCCTGTCTTAACCTTTAGCTCGCCCGTGCTCTTGTATAACCCCATATAAAATCCGCATAAAAAACAAATACCCAATTTTCCATCAAGCTTGCTTTAACTCTCATAATATCATTCATAGACCACTATGATGATAATAGATAGAGTTGATTTATGTTATTAAACATATTAAACAGAAAATTATTGAAGACCTTAAATTGGATCCCCGCGTTGTACCTTTTTTTTTATTTTATAAAAGTTGGCTACTTTTTTTCGATTTTCATTTGTGAACGTGATATTTCATTCAAAACCATGTCTTCATTAACAAATCAAGAATCGCATAAATTACGGTATTAATTTTAATATCTTTTATATAAAAAAAGGACAAGATCAATGCTTAGTATCAACACAATCAACACATGGGAATCAAACTTAGTAGCCACACAACATGTGACATATAAAAATATATCTAGACGATCTCACACTAGCATAAAACTTGGAACTACTTTTGTTGTATTACCACCCTTTACTCTTAACAATATCGTATTTCCTGAGTTGACATGAGTAAACAGAGCACAAACGCAAAAATGACGAAGGTCAGTAATGAATCATTTCGATCGCTTTTCATGCATGCAGACGATGTGGATATGTTTCTAATGGCTGTCGGGCTTTTAAGTGCTATTGGTGATGGACTAGTGACGCCCATAATGTTTTTTATCACCAGCACCATCATGAACAGCATTGGAGGTTCTTCTTCTTCATCCACAGATGCCTACACGGACAAAATCAACAAGGTTAATACGACATATATATACTGTTTGTATATATCAAGCCTAATTATATTGATTATTGTCGAAAAATCTGATTATGTTATTTGTTTACAGAATGCTGTATATCTTTGTTACTTGTATACGGGAAAATGGTTTGTGTGTTTCCTCGGTAAGTCGTCAGTGTTGCTCGATTTTCATCTATTGAATTAAAGTAGTTTTGAATCCATATATATTATCGAGGTTGATAAATCGTTTCTTTTGTAGAGGGGTATTGTTGGTCAAGAACAGCAGAGAGACAAGCATCTAGATTAAGGTCAACTTATTTGAAAGCAGTTTTAAGGCAAGAAGTCGCGTATTTCGATCTGAATATTACAAGCACGTCTGAGATCATTACCAGTGTTTCCAGTGACAGCATCGTCATTCAAGAATTTATTAGTGAGAAGGTATAATAATATGTTTAATTCTATGCATTTATTGTTTACTCGAACCATTATAAATCCAGACGACATGTCGGTTTATGTGGAAACAAAAATGTAGGTACCGATGTTTGTGATGAGCCTGGCAATGTTTGGTGGTGCGTATGTTGTAGCATTTGTATTATTGTGGAGGCTAGCAATAGTTGCCATCCCATTTATTATACTTTTAGTTATACCGGGTCTAATGTATGGAAGGGTTCTGATGCGCTTATCAAGAATGATTAGGGAGGAGTATAATAAGGCTGGTGCGGTGGTAGAACAGGCTATTTCTTCAGTCAGGGTAGTTTATTCATTTGTGGGTGAAAATAAGACCATAACAGAATATTCTGCTGCTCTGGAAGGCACTGTGAAGCTAGGCTTAAAGCAAGGTTTGGCTAAAGGACTAGCTATTGGCAGCAATGGAGTCGTTTTTTGTGTATGGTCTTTCTTGTGTTGGTATAGTAGCAGATTGGTGATGTATCATGGAGCTAGGGGAGGTACCGTATTTTCTGCTGGAGCTGCCATCACCTTTGGCGGACAGTACGTTTTTTTTTTTTTTTTTTTTTTTTTTTTTTTTTTTTTTTTTATTTTTTTTTTTTTTTTTTTTTTTTTTTTTTTTTTTTTTTTCCTCTCATTCAGACGCATTTACTATAAGCAGTTAACTAACTATTCCATAGGTTTTATATTTTACAACTACATTACTCTTTCATAGCTTGTCGTTTCTTAACGGAGGATTCTAAGATCATCTTAACAATTACAATAATTATCTCAGATCATTGGGTTCTGCATTATCATACGCGAAGTACTTTTCTGATGCAATGGCTGCCAGCGAGCGTATAAGGGAAGTTATCATAAGAGTTCCAGACATTGATTCTGACAACATGGAAGGGGAGATATTACAACAAGTCTCTGGGGAAGTCAAATTCAAAAACATAACATTTGCATACCCATCAAGGCCAGAATCAGTAATACTTGATGACTTCAATTTAAACATTCCAGCTGGGAAGACAATTGCGTTGGTTGGTGGGAGTGGATCTGGTAAGTCAACGGTAATTGCATTGTTGCAAAGATTTTATGATCCTCAAGGAGGAGAAATCAGTATTGATGGGGTGAGGATTGAAAAGCTTCAACTAAAGTGGTTAAGATCAAAAATGGGCTTAGTGAGTCAAGAGCCAGCTTTATTCGCTACCACAATAAAAGAAAACATACTTTTCGGCAAGGAAGACGCAACCATGGAAGAAGTGATAGAAGCTGCAAAAGCTGCAAATGCTCATAATTTCATCTCTCAGTTGCCTCAAGCCTATGACACTCAGGTTCTTCCTCAATCCTTCAATTTCATCTTATCAAACTTGTGTGCGAATTATTTTACACTGATAAAATATACCAAGAAATGCCAAGAAGATGTACCTTAGTCTTTAGCCGATTATGTATTTGGTTAAGCCTTTGGTTCACAGTAGCTTTTTTTTGTTCTTTTTTTTTTTTTTTTTTTTTTTATTTTTTTTTATTTTAATAGTAAAATGAGTACTCATAAAGGTAGGCACAAGAAGTATAAAATTGAAATCTATTTTAATTATTTATGAAGATCAAATCTCCTTATTGCATGGGTCAATGCTGATATTTAAGTAAAAGAGAATCTCATGAGTCATGAATTGAAAGTTGTTATCTAATACAGTAATTTACATTGTTTTACATGACTCATTCTCGTAGTCGATTTTTTGTTTTATTTTTTTTGGTTGAGAGAAAATAAATGATTTACATAACTTGGTAGATATTTACCCCATATAACACTATTTAAAAATCATATTATGTGCGTGCTTGTCAACCTTCAAGATCATTACAATATGAAACTAATAGGTTTTAATTGTTTTGTAGATTCTTTTACTTAATGCTTGTAAATTTGTTGTGCACAATAGGTAGGTGAAAGAGGAGTTCAAATGTCAGGTGGGCAAAAGCAAAGGATTGCAATTGCCCGTGCAATAATCAAGTCCCCACGTATCCTTCTCTTGGATGAGGCAACAAGTGCACTCGACACGGAATCAGAACGAGTCGTTCAGGAGGCTCTTGATCGTGCAGCCGTTGATCGAACCACCATTATCGTAGCTCATCGCCTTTCCACAATCAGAAATGCAGATGTAATAGTGGTGGTCCAGAATGGCCAGGTAGTCGAGTCAGGCTCCCATGATGACCTCATTCAACTTGAAAATGGCTGGTATGCATCACTCATTCGCCTCCAAGAAACCAAACAAAATGATAAACCCCAAAATACTTACCCGCGTGGATCTACATCCGCCTACTCGCCATCTGATGACCACAACACAAACAACTGTCGACAGTCAATAATGAGCCGGTCGAGCTCGTCAAATTCCTTCAGTTGCGGTGAAGTACACAACTTTACCTTAGCCACAGACCAAAAACTTCCAGTGCCATCCTTCAGGAGGCTTTTAGCACTGAACAGTCCTGAATGGAAGCAAGCATTGTTTGGGAGTGTGGGCGCATTTCTTTTTGGTGCAGTTCAGCCAGTTTTTTCTTTCTCGATGGGGTCAATCATATCAGTGTATTTCTTGGAGGATAAGGATGAGTTAAAGCACAAAACTATGTTTTATACATCGTGTTTTGCTGCGTTGGGGATTTTTTCTATGGCAATTAACATCATTCAGCATTACAATTTTGCTGTCATGGGTGAGCAGTTAACAAAGAGGGTCCGAGAAAGGATGTTGTCAAAGATACTCACCTTCGAAATTGGGTGGTTCGACCAGGATGAAAACTCGAGTGGAGCCATCTGTTCCAGGCTCGCAACTGATGCCAATGTGGTATGGTTGTACTTTAATTCACTTTTTCCTGCAAAAATGCCAAAACAACCTTATGCTGAGTGACATCTAGATAAAAGTTGTCCATGCAGTAAATTTTCCGATTATCGCATTTATAATACATAGTCATATAAAATCATTTATTAAGTCTCAGATTTTTTTATCATTGTCTACAAGAAAATCAACTAAAAAAATTAGTGACTGCTTGAATTTCGTCACAGACAGGAATATTTATGACAACACAAAAAGGTCGACACCAAGTTTGCTCGCTAGTTGCAAAGTTTGTATCGGACTTAATTTAAAACTTAAAATTACTAAAAGTTAGTGATGACTGTTGCCCGCTTGCCTGTCGTTTC
Organism: Artemisia annua; assembly: GCA_014162995.1. Taxonomy (NCBI): domain Eukaryota; kingdom Viridiplantae; phylum Streptophyta; class Magnoliopsida; order Asterales; family Asteraceae; genus Artemisia; species Artemisia annua. Next base: position 62,297 of record LBNU01003333.1, read on the forward strand.
AGTGTAAAATTTGTATTAATACTGATATTAATTTTGATATCACAAGAGATATAATTGGGCAATGTTAGTGATTTACATTTAAATTTTAATTTTATTTATCACTGATTTGAGTACGATGGAATATTATTGCCACTAGTAAATAAGCATGTTCATTATAGTGAAATTTCGTTGTGTTTGTTTTTCTTAGAGTAACTCACAAAATACATGGTATGTCAATGTGAATTTGTAGGTACGTTCTTTGGTGGGAGATCGATGCTCGCTTCTGATTCAAACATTATCTGCGGTAACAGTTGCCTGCACAATGGGCTTGGTGATCGCATGGAGATTGGCATTGGTTGTAATAGTGGTTCAACCAACTATAATAATCTGCTTTTATTGCAAAAAAGTTCTGTTAAAGAACATGTCACAAAAAGCCATGAAATCACAAGATGAAAGTAGCAAGCTTGCAGCCGAAGCTGTCTCAAATCTGCGTACAGTCACTGCATTTTCATCTCAAACACGAATCATCAAAATGCTTGAAGAGACCCAAAAAGAGCCAATGCGTGAAAGCATCCGGCAAGCTTGGTATGCTGGATTCGGGCTTGGCTTTTCTCAATGTCTTATGGGTTTTGTTTGGGCTTTAGGCTTTTGGTATGGTGGGAAATTAATCAGCGAAGACCATCTTGATGCAAAAGCATTTTTTCGGACATTTTTAATCTTGATAAGCACTGGAAGAGTCATTGCGGAAGCTGGAACCATGACAAATGATCTCTCCAAAGGGTCCCATGCAGTGAATTCTGTGTTCGGAGTATTGGACCGTTGCACCTCTATAGAGCCTGAAGATCCTAACGGTAACAAGCCCGATATCATTACCGGCCATATAGAGATACTCGATGTTCACTTCGCATACCCTGCTCGGAATGATGTTAAGATCTTTAAAGGGTTCTCCATCAGTATCGAAGCTGGGAAATCAACAGCGTTGGTTGGAAAAAGTGGGTCTGGAAAATCGACCATAATTGGGTTAATCGAGCGTTTTTATGACCCAATGAAAGGCGTTGTCAAAGTCGATGGGAGAGATATAAGATCCTATCATTTAAGAACTCTAAGAAAATTTATAGCACTAGTGAGCCAAGAACCAGCGTTATTTTCCGGTACTATACGTGAAAACATCATATACGGGGTGTCGGAGAAAGTTAGTGAACCAGAGATCATCGAGGCTGCAAAAGCAGCCAATGCACATGAATTTATCACGGTTTTGAAAGATGGTTATGATACATGGTGTGGTGATCGAGGCTTACAGCTCTCTGGAGGACAAAAACAACGCATTGCTATAGCCCGTGCCATATTGAAAAACCCCACAATATTGTTACTGGATGAAGCGACTAGTGCGCTAGATAGTCGGTCAGAAAAGGTAGTGCAAGACGCACTTGAAGGAATGATGGTGGGAAGGACTAGTGTCGTGGTGGCTCACCGGTTAAGTACCATACAAAATTGTGATACAATTGCAGTTATGGAGAAGGGGAAGGTGGTCGAGAAAGGGAACCATGGTTCTTTGCTAGCGAAAGGGCCGACTGGAGCTTACTACTCCTTGCTTAGTCTTCAAGAGCCTGACTCTACTAACAATACAATCGACTAAACGTTGGTGGTTCGCTTCAGGTTTAAGTTGGAAGATCATAAGTGGTGATTGTAGGTGAAATATTTTCTAGGTTTTGCAAATTTATGTTTTTGTTTTGATTTGATTTTGAATTTGAAGATAAAATTGTTTGGTGGTAATCTTTCTTTAAAAAAAAAGGAAGGTGTTGAAAATAAGGTTTTGTTTCTGCATTTAGAAAATGAAAATTTAAAAGTAATGTGGTATACATGTGACATGACTTAACAATAGATGCTAATGGCTGATTGTGGCAAGGACGAATTTACGAAACTGGGATGTTGAGAATGCTTGAAGTATTTATTCCAAATAACTTAATAAGGACTCCACGTGTTATTTTGATACAACCTGAGAGATGAACGATGTAATTTTCACTTGTATCCATAATCTATAACACTTAATAAAGCATGTATATCCCAACAATCAGTCCAAGTCTCAACTTTAAGATTCATAAAATGGACTTCACCACTTTTTTATTAAGGAAAAAAAAATCAAATCTATTTTCGATCATATTTACTCATACCTAAAAACATACTCTCTTTTCAAAAGTACAAAACTAAAACTTGTTAGGAATATAAATATTCATGTAAAAGACTCGATCACCCCGAGTATAGGATAGCATTACATAGCTCGTAGTCTCATTAATATTTAGCTAGTACGTAGTTAGTTTAAGTAGTGTTGATGCATAATCTGGCGCGGACTGATTCAACGACTCTCTCTGGGCCGTTAGTCGTCTTCTCGAGCCCTATTAGACCTGTCAACAAAGAGAACCCGTTAGGAGTGGACCCGAGGCCGTAGCCCCGGGATCCACCTCCGACGGTCAAGTTAGTATAGATGCGATGTAGCATATATGAGTGATTAGGTTTAGGGTAACCTGTTGTAATCTGTTGAATAAAGGGATCCCATCCATGTATTTATAAGGCATGGATTAGGGTTTTAGGTGTAGAGTGGGCCGCTGTCTGCCGGGCCTGGCCCATTGTCTGGCCCAGTCCGGACTATACGTCTACAAGCCCCCCAAGTCTAGTGTGACATAGTGCATGACTATGTTATGCTAGACTTAAGTTCTGTTCATGGCCGCGTAGGCCCAATTAACCATGACGGCATGGCTTATGTGTGCGCAGATGGGACGAACCATACTGCGCAGTCCAAATACGCAGTGCGCATTGGGATTGCGATTGTGATTGTCTCACAATAGTGAAGGTGTCCGTGGTGAAGGTGGATTCCTGTATGCTGCATCCTGGGTAAGCGCGTACCTTTTGTACCAGTAGCGATGTAGCATGGTGCGACAGAAGACGTGCTTCTGTGGCAGAAGTGTGCGCTGTGCGCGACAAGGATGCGCGCTATGCGCGACAAAGATGCGCGTTGTCCGCGACAAGGTGCGAACATAACATTCGTCTTTATAACCGACAGAGGACGTCTCCCCTGTGGCGAGATGGTGCGAATATTTAAAATTCGTCTTTGTACCGGGCTCGCGATACCTCTTACGTACAATATGCCTGCGTACGGTGTGCGCAAACAGTGGTAGTATATACCCTGGTAGCCCCCCAAGTTTGATGGTGCTACTCGTGTAGGAGCATTAAACTTAGTTATGCAAATCCTGAAAACACTTAATGAAAAAATTAGAAGTATATGCCGCGCATCGCAACATATAAAACTTAATGAAATAAAAGATAAATAGCATAAAGCATAATATAGCACATAGCATATAAAAGAAATTTTCGCTGTGCGAATTACACCTATCGTGAGGTTTTATAACTACATATAAAAAAGTAGCACATAGCTAATCTATAGTGCGCTCATGGCGATTAATTGATCTTTTTATTTTTTATGAAAACAATGGCGCGGATGGATGTACCATAACCGCGACTAATAGTTTCAATCGCACGTACGCAGATGGATTTATCGTGACCGCATAGGCTCGAACGTTTTTGGATGATCGCAGATTACCACGGCTTTTATCTGCGTGCGCTCATGGCGATCGACTTAGCATCGTGGGGCGCTCAAGGCGCGCATGTAGCTAATCTGCGAAGATGCTTTTACGCACGGCCTAACGCGGGTAGATTTATCGCGACTGCGCTGTTCGCGGCTAAAAGATGTGCGCGAATTAATTCGCGGTGAAAAAATAAAGTAGGTCCGATCGTGCGGACATAAACGACTAAAACGTAAAAAAGCAAATGAAAACTTAAAAAAAATGGGGACAAAATGTTAAAAAGCGGACGAAAAGTAAAAAAGTAGATGAAAACGTAAAATGGGGACTAAAAGTAAAAAGATTGACAAAAACGTTAAAAAAATGGACGAAAACGTTAAAAAATGGACGAGCAAGTAATAAATTTGGACGAAAACGTAAAAAGATCGACAAAAAGGTAAAAAAAA
>LBNU01003333.1:67534-85999 GCA_014162995.1 Artemisia annua
TAAAAAAATGGACGAAAACGTTAAAAAAAATGGACGAGCACGTAAAAAATGGACGAAAACGTAAAAAGATCGACAAAAACATAAAAAAAAATGGACGAAAACGTTAAAAAAAGGACGAGAACGTTAAAAAATAGACGAAAACGTAAAAAGATTGACAACGGTGCAAAATATTAACGGAGGGACTAACGGTGCAAAAAATAAGGACTAACGGTGCAAATAACTTAACGGATAAACTAACGGCCATCCAATTTAGGGACTAAAAGGGTGACAAGTTTCCAAAATTAGGGATGTCTGGTGTACTTATTTTGACTTAGGGATTAAACTTGCAATCCGTGTAAACCACAGGGACCATCCGTGTAATTTTGTCTATTTCTTGGTAGCGATTTGTCTCTCGGTAAGACTTTCTTGGTAGCGATTTGTGTTAAACTTGGATAGATTCGGCAGCGATTTGTGTGGGAACTGGCAGCGATTTGTCATTTTTACTATTTAAGGAAAAGAGGACAAATCTCAGGAAAGCGACTTGTTTGTTTTTTTGTGGCCAGCGATTTGTCAGTTTCGTCCATTTGTGACAGTGGCGATTTGTCTGCCAGCGATTTGTAGGACAGCGATTTGTAGGCCAGCGATTTGTCTGCCAACGATTTGTAGGCCAGCGATTTGTCTGTCTGCGATTTGTGCACTGCGATTTGTTTAGCCTGCGAGTTGAGTATCCGTGTGAGTTGACAAAATATTGCGAGTTGATTAGTTCTGAGATTTGAGATTTGTTGCGATTTGAGTTGTTGCAACTTGTCTAATTACAATCTGACGTTGCGAGTTGACTCTTGCGATTTGACTAATTATGGTTTGACTTGGTGTGATTTGACTCGTTGTAACTTGTCTCAGATTACTTACTGTGACTTGCAAATTTTATCATCTCACACTCAATCACTCTAGCACTCAGTATCTTACGGTTTTTCTTCTTGATTTTGTAAAATCCCGCGAAAGAATCTATTTCTCGGTTTAAATCATAGAATTGTAAAATCCCGTGCACGTTCATATCATGTCAAATTCTTCCAACCTTGTACAACAAATAAACGTGTCAGATTCTGATAATGCTACTTGATGCGCGTGATGTGTCGTTGCGGTTTAGCAGTTTAATGTCTACTCAAGTTTTACATTTATATTTAGCCGACTTATCAATAACACACACACTTAACGAGCAGTGTACCTGGTCAGTTTGCATATAATGGTAAGCATAGTGTCGATCACTAAGAGTGGAACGTATTATCTAATTATCCTAATCAGTATTTTAATATCTAAGTTAGCTTTACAATCTAATCTAATGATAGGGGGTTCAGCCTGAGAGACTGCCACGGTTTGGTTATTTTATTAAACAGTAAATACTAATGAGAACAAATCAGCGAACAGCATACACGTACACAGATAGATAGTAGAGACAATAAGAAGGCCTGTCCTGATAATTAAGATAGCTTGTCACTTGTTTTATTGCTAGTTTTATATGAAGTGTATAAAATTAATCCGTTCTTGTTGGCTATTATATCGGCGAGTAAACCCTTAATGATTACTTATGAATATCCTACTCATCCAAAGACATCGGAGTGATTAGGCGAGGAAGGAGTATGGCGGCTCAGCAGTGCTCAGCTAGACACAGAGGTAATCAATGCACTAATATAAGGAAACCAAAGACATCAACATTTAAACTTTAGTCGATGGGAAAGCAATTTTAAGGCGGGCATTTGATTATTGCGTACTCACAAACTACCGGCCATCAATCCTGATGGATTCAAAGCTTACTATTACAATAAAACAAAACTACTTAATAAATTAAATACATGCAGGACATTCTTACAGTTCTAAGATCTTCGTTTTGGGTGTGTATTGTGTTGCTTGTTCGTCTGAATTCGTCTCCTTAGGGTTATGGTGCACACAAAATTCGTCTAGGTCTTGGGGTATTTATAGTTTCTGTCTGAGGGTTCGATGCGGCGCATGTAATGATGAGATGCGGCGCATTGACTTAACTTCGCGTGGGGTCCAAGCTTATTATATTCTGGAATATTCGTACACCGCCTTTAGATGCGGCGTAACTTGAATCTTTATGCGGCGCATGTCCTTCAGTTGTCTTGGATTGTTTCTGGTGAAGTCTTGATAGTGATACGCCGTATGTTAATTGTGTGATGCGGCGTATCTGGAGTAGAACGAGCTTGATCTTCTTCTTTGACCAGAGTTTCATATGCGGCGCATGGTAGAATTCCATGCGGCGCATTCTTCAAAGTCAGGCAATGGTCTTCGAATTCATCTAAGTATGATATTGCGGCGTATCTGTTGAGTGAGATACGGTGCATCTTCTGGGTTTCAGTAGACTTTTGACATCTTGTTCGTTTTGCTCCGTAATTAGTCCAAAATCGCCAAGTTTCACCTTTTACCTGTTTTTACCTGAGAATCACTAAAGTAAACATTAAAGCACCGATTCTCATACATAATAAGGTAGAACAAGTTAAATAAATAGGATAAATGATGCTAATAAAATGTACTTACTTTAGTTCATCACTACTATAGAATCGTCGTGCTCGAATTCTCAAGTGAAAGAGGTTCATCAGCCACTTAAATTGCCCGATAATGCAAAGGATAGTTGCATTGAGTGTTTTCGATTACTTCATTCACATCTCAAGGTTCTCTTTGAACAACCTGGATACTTGGGAGGATACAGACGTGCATTCGCAACACTCTTTAGTCAAGTTGTTGAGACCTTCACAGTCAAGGTGATTCTGTAATCAAAGAACACTTGGAGTTGGTTGTTGATCAACTTCAACAACAACTTGACAAAGGAGAATTTTTTGAAGATAGATCCATGGCTTCCTTCTGTATGATCAACAACCAACTCCAAGTGTTCTTTGATTCGCAATTCACTGAGGAATATGATTATGACAGTCAAATGATGAATAAGTGTTTTGCTAATTACACTGGAATCGAGGTTGACACGTTCAGAGTCACATTACTCCAACTCATGAGTAATGTCAAGGAGTTCATTAATGAAAGAGCACAGCATCAACAACGCAGTGACACTATGGTTGATAATCAGGATACAAACGACAGTTCTGGGACGCATTCCACACTTGCAGTGGATACAGATCATAGACCAGAAAATGACCAAGTTCCATCTGTCGAGGTACATGTTACTGATCAACACAATGTGCTTCCTAATGAACGACTGCATACTGATCAAGTTATGCCCACTTATGACACATATCTATTAGAAAAGAATGATAGTGATACCATGTTTGATTCAACAAATATGGATCATAAAGGGGGAGAAAGTGATCAGGATGCTGAACATGGTGATGAGTCAAGTTATTTGGTTACAGCTGAGCCTTCTAAATCAAATGATATGGTTGATAAAAGGGTGTTTAATGAACTTTCAAACAGATTTTCACAACTTGAAAAACATTGTATTTTACTTGAAATCGCAATGCAACAAAAGGAAGAAAGTTTTCAAACTAACCAACCATGTAAAAATCCGGAACTTCCTGATTTCCGTGAATTCTTTATGATTAATGATTTGAAAGTTCAGCTAGAAGCCAAAAACTTAATAATCAACAACCTAAAAAAACGTATTACTGAGATGTGTGATATGTGTAATGAAGTTAAGGCTAAAAATGACAGTGATGTTACTGCAACTAGAAATATTGAATTGAAACATAAAGTGGCTAAATTACTTGATGAAAATGATACTTTGAAAAGGCATCACAATGAACTAAGTGACTCAGTCAAAGAAACTAGAACTAAGACGTTAGAACAAACAGACTCTTTGATGGTCAAAAATGATGAACTCAAAGCTCAACTTCTGGACAAGGGTTTCACAATTACTACTTTAAAGAACGAGCTAAGAAAAGCAACAGGGAATAGTGTGAAAACTAAGTTTGCAAAACCATCAATTTTGGGGAAACCAGTTTCACAATCGAATAGAAACCAATCAGTTGTTAGACAACTGACTACGTTTAGATCTGAACGACCAAAATTTTCAAAAACACGGTTTGCCACCCAAGTTGATGCGGAACAAGTTTTGACAAAACCAGTCACTCCACATTATTTGCCTAAGATAAATGCTTCTAGTTCTGTTAAACCTCAACATGTAGTACTCCCAGCTCCTCTAGGATTAGTTCAAAAACAGTGTCAAAACCGAGCATTAAGATTCAAAATTCTTACGAAATAAATGACTTGTACAAGAACTATGATCTAGAAAAGGCTAGGAAAAGGGAACTACTTCCTAAGGATGGAATCTTAGGTTCACAACCTCGTATGATGCCACCTGGTTTATTGAAGAACATTGCTATGGTTCAACCTGTTAAGTCTAGGATTTATAGTAAGTCACCTACAATGCATAACAAGCAAAACAAACCTAAAAATTCTCCTAGGTGGACACAAATTGCTAATTCTTTGAAGACTAGGAATCACTATAAGTCTTCCACTATGCATAAGAAGCTTAACAATCCTAGACCTTAAGTGGATACCAACTGGTAGTATTTTTAAGGACGTCGGACTTAAGTGGATACCTACCAGAAAGCTGCTTACCGATGGCAAAACCATGGTTGACCGTGAAACCCCCAAGGGTTTGGATACTGATGTCACTAACCCATATATACGCAATCAAGTTTGTAATGTTAGTGCAGGTAGTCCTTACTCAGTTGCAGGTACATCGATCATTCACTACATGAGAAGACTCAAAGTCGGAAGGCCTAAAGCAAGCATATCTCCTGCTTCAGGAGGTCTGGAAAATCAATGTTGATGTATGTGTGCAAATGATGTTTGAACACAATGGTTCAAGCCTCGTCCTTTATCGACTATGACGTTTGAACACTTTAGTTTAAGCCTCATTCTTCAACGACTATGACGTCTGTTCACATCAGTTCAGGCCTTGCTCTTCAACATTATGGCATCTGCAGACAACACTTCAGGCCCCATTCCTCAAAGAAAAGAAAAGTGTATGCTTCAGTGCGCTTTATCTTCAAAAGAAGAGAAATATTCTCGTTTATGACCATCCTCATCAACAAGATTTATGTGTTGTCCATGCTCGTTCAGTCATCAAGTGGATCTACTTACTTTTGTTCATATTCTCATTCACTTGTTTAATCAAAAATGGCAACCCTCATATGCAATTTTTGAGAGGGAGAAGTGTGAATATACTACATGTGGTTTGATGTTTGAAGAATGGTCATACGACTCTCCTCCAACACCTAATGTTCCACTTATTAAGGATGACTGGGATTTATGTTTGATGAATACTTCCAACCTCCAACGAATGTTGATCATCTAGTTCCTGAAGCTCTTGCTCCGGTTCCTGCTGACTCAACTGGTTCCCCTTCTCAATCTCCATTGATCAAGATGAACCTCTAGAAGTATCACTTAGACTACTCAAGAAAGCCAGTCTCCAGTTATTCCTCATGGTGTTGATGATGACTCTCATGATATTGAAGTTGCACACTTGAATAATGATCTGTTACTTGGTATTCCTTTCCCAGAACCTAGTTCTGAAGAGTTTGAATTGGAAAAGAAAACTAAAAGAGGATGAAGCTGACACGAGAAAGTTGGTTGACATACGAAAGCTCATGAAATGTTGTCTCTGAAACTGGCAAAGCAAATGATACTGAACTCGATGACCTGATCAAGGGAACTTAAGATAGTTGAAACTTCCCTCAACCACCTCCGAGTCCGGTTAATCAACCCGGGATAGAAGGAGGAACTAGCGGTACCCAACCCAATCCGGTTATTCAACCCAGTAAGGTTGGACCCATTACTATTGTTCCCTCTTCAGATCCGGTTAATCAAACCGGTAATGAAGAGGAAAAGGATGAGCAAGGGAATGTAATTATGACAAATATCATTGAGAATGAAGAAGCAACTGAGCAAGTCACTGACATGGACGAGAATTCCTTCATCACGGATTGTTGTTCCTTCCGATGTGCACTTTGTAAATCAACCCCAAGAACATTAAGGAAAATGTCGGCTAAAACGTCAAAACGGCTAAGAATTTGGACATGGAATGTCAAGTGATCAGGGAGTTTATTTGGTATCCCTTATTTGAGATTGAAGTTGACTTTCACAAAGGCGTGATCTTATTTTATCTTGAAGTCGAGGTTGGTTGGATACATGACTTTCAATGATAACTTGCTCGTGATTAAGATTTAAGTTGAAGACTTGGTTTATCTAGTTACCAGCAGTCGGGGTGGATGGTTGAAGACCTGGTTAACTATCACTTTAAGGAGTTACGTTGTAGTACTCAGTGTCGCACACAAATGACGTTGTGGATAATCACAAAAGGTGTTAATGTCTCATACTTTGATTGAGTATTGAGTACTTAGAGATTTTCTTGGAGCATAAATCCTCTACACCGTGCTTCCAACATTAGTGCAAGCTTAAGTCACCAGAAAGGGGAAGTTTACTTCAGCTTCAAGTTTGGTATATCGGGTTTGCTTCATCAGTGGTCACTTCAAATAGCCTACATAAGGGTTGGTAAAGATAGTCATAGAGAGTTTCTGTAGCAGTTGATTCTCATAGGATACATCTGAGCAAATGTTGTTCGTCTCACAAGATTTCTTCCCGATGTGCCTATAATGTGTTGCTGATTTTGAGGTAACAAAACCAGCAAGGGGGAATGAGACATACATCTGAATGCATAATGAGTACACGTGATGAATGTAATACTTCTTCTTGATTAAAGTTATCCCGGGAAGACAAATGTCATGACCGCAGAGAAACTCAGTGTTTTAACTCGTGGCTTTTAGTGTATTATTCCAACTTCTTGGGAAGTGGTCTCTTGACACTTGTGGTATGTATTACGTCATCTTTCAGTGGGAAGAAATATGAGAAGAACATTTGGAGCGTGAGATGATATTGCTTATCGACATCTTCTTACGAGCTGATATGATTTATGGTAAAATGCTTCTGGTTAATGTTTCATGTACACAATGTTATACTGATTCCGATGAGATCGCAACCATCATGGAGGGAGAAATGTGTACATCAGGGACGCACAACAGGTTCACGTGACCAAGCTTAATCATTTATTCCAGAGTTGATATCCGCAAAGATGATCAGTGTTTCAACCCTGTTACTTTGGTGTTATCGTTTCGACTTGTGTTGGGTACATGTGTACAATATGGACTGAGTTGTTGTGTGTAAGATAAATGGAATGCATTTGGAGAATTGAAGATGTTTGTAACACCCCCAAAATATCGCAGCGGAACGATAGTGTCAATGGGGTGCTACTTCTCAATATAAAGCACAAGGTATAGAAAATGACCTCTAAATGGGACATTTTGAAAAGTTACCATTCGAATTATTGAAACAAAGTTATTACATAAGGTTCTAAAGTAAAAATAATACATAAGAGTTTTTAAAGCATATCGAATGGTAAAAGATAAAACATAAATCTCCAAGCATGCAAATGACTCTACGATCCATGCATCCTCTATCGCCTTACTAGCCTGAGATAAACATGCTAAAATGTGTCAACACAAAGGTTGGTGAGTTCATAGAGTTTAATAAAAATAAATTAAAAAGAATGTTTTCACAGCAAAGGCACTGTAAATCCACTCAGTTGCAAATCCCGCCCATACAAAACTTGCAACCTGTGTGTTCACAATCCACTGCTAAAATATAGTATGAGTAAGACATATGCGTATACGATATATGTAAGCACTTAATGTAAAGCATAACAGCAAACTGAACCTCGTGACTAGAATAAGTAAGTATCATAAGAATACTGGATTATATTCACCCAAGGCCATGAATCGAGGACCTAGAGTGGGGGTGTCAACCCGATAGTACTATCAATACCTCTCCAACGGCTCCATCCAGGAGTTAAACAGTTGCTAAGAATAAAGTGTAGAATAAGTGTAACACATTAAGGCACATATCGTAACTACATTTCATGTCCAAAAGTATCATAAGTATAGCGTAGCATAAGAGTATAAATATTTTGAGTATAAAACAAGTATTTGAGCATGTATCTTCCCCAAAGAGTTTATAGAGAATTTAAACGAGTAAAAGTGGGGCTATGACTCACGGTAATCCTTAAAAGTTTAGAGTAAATGAAAATAGCTGAGCATGTATCTCCCCCAAAAGTATTTCAAAACATATAAAAGTAGGGGCTATGAAACTCACCTCGCTGGGAACAGTAGTCTGAATGGAAAAACAAATCAAGTATTGTGAATAAACGGCTCCGACATGCGACAAGCTTATAAATTGATTAGAGAAGATTTTTGACAAAAGTGACTTTGAAAGGAAACCAAGCTCCTCCCTCCTCCTAGGCTTTGTTGTACTTTTCCTTTACTCCTATTTGTTGCTCTAGATCAGAATGAGTGTTTTGTGTGTTTCGAATGGTGATGAGGTGAAAAGAGAAAGTGTTAGTCGATTTATATAGAGGTGGGTTTTTAGGGTTTCCTGAGAGTTCTTAGTCATCATGTTATGGGTAGGGGAGACATAGTGATGTGTCTCATTGGGGCTTGTAAAGTGTTACATGGTTTTGAAGAGAAATGGAAATGTGTAAAAGTTTTAGCCATGTATAAGCTTGACAAGTTTGACTTTGTGTAGAAGATGAAGAGACATGGTGAGATATAGCTTGAAGTTTATAAGGTGGCATGTGATGGAGATGAAGATGGTGTTCGAATTTTGGCCAAGAATTTTACCTGCTAACTTTAACCATGAGTAAAAATCTAGGGGACATGAGGACGTGGCTTCACATGGGACTAGTAGGAGGTTTGTGGTTAAGGAATGAACAAGTATTTAGTTGTAACTAGTTTAGTTTGGGATTTAGTTAGAATCGAACTAGGATAATTACTAGGGTTCGGATGGCTTTAGGTTATTGTACATAGGCTTTAGATTGTTGTACATGTAAGTTTAGGGAAGTAATAAACTTAGTTTAGGGGTTTGTTAAGGTATAAATTCATTTAGGGTTTGTTTAGGTTTTTAGGTCGAATTATGTATAAATAAAGGAAGGATTCGAATTAATAAAGGTGGTACCATAGACTTATTAGAGTTATACTAGGGTTTAAGGATTATAGAAAATGTATTTTAAGTATTTAGTAAGTTTAAAATAAATATAATTTAGTTTAGATAAATTTAGATTAGCAAAATATAGTTTTAGGTTTTGTGCATTAGGCACTTGTACATTGGGCATTAAAGTGTTGTATTTTAACATTTATGTTTTAAATACATAAAGTCTTATATATAATTAATTAGAGTTTCATGAAAACTCTTATAGGTAGAAAATGTTTACTTTAAACATTTAATTATCGTATATTAGCAAATTACGTAAAGTGGAAATATGATATCGTAAGGATTTTATACTTGACATATCTAACTGTTTATATGAAATAAACATGAAACAGGCCGATGTCGGTCTGTATGCGAGCACGTTTATTCAGGATGTGAGTTATATCACATTAGTAGGTATTCATGATCAGATAAACTGATAACGTTTACTAAAAAAAATATTAGATGTGGAAAAATGGATAAGTATTAGATTAATAAAGTGGAAATTTACTTGTGGTTACAATGTTGATATATATTGTTCCCCCGAATAGACAACTGCTCAAAACCGCAGAGTAATGTGTACATCCGGGACGCACAACAAGGTCATGTGATCGGGCTTAATCATTAATTCCGGGATTGATTAACGCAGAAATGATCAGTGTTGCATCTTGTTACTTCGGTGTTATCGTTTTCTTCAGGTTTTCGAGCTTCATACAATGAGACTGTTTGCATCACTTCAACTACTTAGGGGAAGTGGTCTCAAGAAGATGATTGTCTGTAGGTCCAAAGATTTGGATCTAAGCAGCCTTTGTAAGACAATAGATACCTTGGATAAATCCAAACTATCTATATGAGAAACTCTAAACAATGTATACTTGATGTTAACGCGGAATATTAACACAATCAGTAAGAACAACACAGAGAATTACTAACTTTATATTCTATTAACTTTGAGAAAACTTGGCATCGAACTCAATGCCTTAGGGTTCCTTTTATACTACAAGGAAACCCTAATTCTACAAACGTGTGAAAGGATGCATGCATATCTTCTCCTAAGATATCTAACCGCGTGCATATCCTATTCCTATAATGTCTCCTAACTTATCTAACTTGTTCAGCAAAACAGACTTAACTGAACTAACATAAACAGACTTAACTATCACTGACCAGACTTAACTTAGTACTGGCAGACTTAACTATCTACCCGACTTAACTAAGCTATTCAGACTTTTAAGTCTATTACAAATAATTCCCAACAATCCTCCCCTAACTTGATCTTCATGCTTCATGATCTTCAAGTTCCTTTCTTTAGAAATGCTTTGAGGATTTTGAATATAAGCTTCTTTGGAATTATTTTTTGAGCTGCAACTTTTGTTGAATCTTGAAATCTTTGCAGCAACCTTCAAATCTTTATTACCATCTGATCTTTGCAGCAACATTGACAATATGTACATCAAATCAAAAGTTTCATACTATTCTCATCACTTCCAGGTGTGTGAACTCCTGTGAGAGGTGAATCATTGAATATTTAATGGATTTGATGTCTCTTTACCAGATAGCCATCACTTCTGGAGTAGCCAATGTTTCAGTATAATACTATGGTACATTGATAACCATATGATTTTTAGCAAACCATCAACTATCAACGGATTTGATTTGCCTTTACCAAAAGCCGTTTGCTTTTGGACTAACCAACTCTTTGATGGAATACAGTCATCATCTTGGTGAGTTGATTACCAATTATGGTTTTCCACTGCCTTTACCACAAGCCATAACCTTGGGGACTAGTCAACTCTTCACTATAACAGATATGGTGAGTTGAATACCATACAATTTTTGGCAAATTGTCAGCCATAAACGGATTTGAGATATCTTTACCTAGAGCCGTTTGCTCTTGGATTAGCCAGTCCTTATGTGGGTTAGACATGGTGGACTGATAACCATTTGTTGTGTTAGTGCAAAGCACTTCCACCAAGTGTTATTTTCCTTAAAAATCCATTTACCCTGAGAATTCATTCAACCATAGTCAAGGGTTCATAAATTTTAAACCCTTCTAACCTTTTTCAGGGGTTGTATCTGACTTGCATCTTGTTGCAAAAGTTTATCAATCTCAATATAACTTGCTGCCTCTTGTCTGACTTGTTTCTTTGATTTCTTAGGCCTAGGGATTGATTTAGCAATTTGTTTTCCTTCCCTCTGACCAATGCTAGGTTGAGCAGTCTCTTTGGCCACAGATCTTTCCCTTAATATTGTCCTTTGCCTCTGACTTTGACTTAGGTTAATGATCAACTCTGCATCTTCTAGTCTAGGAGAACTAACAGTTGTTTCTTCTAAGGATTCACTTTCAGCTGTTTGTGACCAATACCCCCTTGTTTGGATGAATTTTCAGATTCTGCATCTTCAGAATCAGGTAAAGAAACTCCAAGTTCTTCTAAAGCATGCTCCAACTTTTGTACCTTCTTATTTGTCATGGTTAGCTGTTGCTCCAATCCATTTATTCGTTTAAGAAGTGTAGGAACCAACTGCAAAACATCATCCAAAGTCATGGTAGGAGACTCTTTATGAGAGGAATGTTGTGATGCAGAGGAACTGAGTTCAAGAGTATGCACTGGAGCAAACTGAGCATCAGATGGCCTTGAAGAACCTGCACAAGGGTTAGAAGAAGCAAAGAACATAGCCACAGATAATGGCTTGTCATCCCCTATAAATCCATTTTTCATATTGTCAAAAACCTTTGCTTTGAGACATTTGACAGAGTAAATAGTTTTGTTTACTGTCTCAATGTTTAAAACCATTTGTAGAAACCGAGGGTACATCAAAAACTTATGTTGATTATCTACATTAGCCACCATTCCAGTAAAGATCAATTTAGAAAAATTAAAAGTTCTTCCAAGAGAAAGACAGATCATGGCAGAAGCAATTTTGGTATCAAATTGATCACATCCTCCACTCTTAGAACTTAAACATTGAAGTAAGTGGTGTACTAGGAATCTCCATTGGGGTGAAAGATTTCGTTTTAAGAATTTGAGATTTGTACCAATGGGATATCCAATATATTTCATACCCTCAACAAGAAATTTATGTGGCAACTTAAAATCCCCTAAAGCATCATTTAAATGAAGACATTCTCGAATTGATGCTTCAGTAAAAATATAAGCAACATTGTCAATGGTTGCCCTTAGTTGTTGATTCCCATTTGGAAGAGTTTCGACACTAGCAGTGAGCCAAAACTGCTTAACCAAGGAATCATAAACAGTGGGATTACAAGTCAAAGCATACCTTATATAAGAATGATTTAAAAAGGTAAGTATTTGATCAAAGCCTTGACTTTTTGATGACCTCTTTAAATAACCCACTTGATTATGCCGAGCGCTATACGCAAGCAAAGCCATGTAAGTACTGGTGAGATGAGATTTGTACTGGTTGAAAACAGAGTAAGGTTGACCTTTTGAGAGACTTTTTACTTGTTAGGAAATAATGAATAAAGATGAAAATTAAATCAAATTTATTCATTTATACACCCATTTGGTTGATAACGGTTAGATTGAAACAGTAAAAATTATTATGCGGGTGATCAGTCACAACGGTAAAGTATTAATTACAAATTAACACTACCAGACTTAAAAATAGTCAACCAGACTTAAAGATTTTCTCACCAGACTTAACAAACGATAAAGTATTTTATCGAAACTTACATCCCAAAGCTAAAAAGACAACTTGTACTAATGCTTGAGTCCTTGGAAACATGAAATGATTAGTAGAAACCAAATATACAAGCATATATTTACAGCCAGAATTAACACCAAATAAGCTACCCGTATTAATTCTAAGTGACCAGTTTTAACTACCACTAAACTTCCAACCAATTACACACTTTACATTTAACCTCCCTTTAAATGTAGCTATGGGTTTATCATTCCAATATTGACCACCAAGTAGTTAAACCTTGATCCATCAAATGCTTTTGTTAACAAATCAGCTACATTGAAATCAGTGTGTATCTTTTCCACTTTAATGAGGCTCTTTTCAAAATAATCTCTAATAAAGTGATGCCTGATTTCTATATGTTTGGTCCTAGAGTGATATACTGGATTTTTGACAATGCATATGGTGCTTTCATTATCAATAAATATTTTAGTATTCATGAAGTTCATAACATAATCTAGCATTTGATTTTGAATCCATAGTACCTGACCACAGTAATTTGTAGCAGCCACATACTCAGCTTCAGTAGTGGAAGTGGCTACAATGGTCTGCTTCTTGCACTACCAAGAAATTAATCTTCTACCTAGGAATTGACAACCTCCAGTTGTGGATATCCTATCAAGACTTGCTCCAGCATAATCACTGTCTGAATAAGCTTCCAGGTTAAAAGATGAATCTTTGGGATACCAAAGCCCCAAATTAGGTTTGCCTTTGAGGTACTTAAAGATTCTTTTCACAGCATGAAGATGTGAAGTCTTGGGATTGAGCTAAAACCTAGAACAAGCACATACAGCAAACATAATATCTAGCCTAGAGGCTTTTAGATACATAAGAGAGCCAATCATTGATCTGTAGAGATGAACATCCACATCTGCAGCATCTTCATCCTTAGTTAAAGGCACTCTGTTCTCCATAGGTGTGACTGCAGTTTTGACATTTGCAAAGTCAAACTTTTTAAGTATGTCAGCAACATACTTTTCTTGTGATATAAATAGTCCATCTGACTGTTGTTTGACTTACAAACCAAGAAAGAAAGTGAGTTCTCCCATTGAGCTCATTTTAAACTTTCCTTTCATCAATGCCTCGGAATCATGATCAAGCTCATCACAGATTTTACTTAATAGTTGACCACCTATGCTAAGAAGAAGGTTATCAACTGCATCGGTTTGGTCGTCACATTGAAGCTTTGAGGACATCATTCTATAGAGCACTTCAGTGCTTAGAGGATACACAACATCAGTGAGCATAAAGATATCAACACCTCCTTTGGTTGAAAGATGATGAACTCCACTTGTAGTGTATAACTGCCACAAGAGAGTTTTATCTTGGCTTGGAAAGTTCCAGTGCACATTTGCAGAGCTTGGTGCAAACATTCTATGAAGATCCACATATAATTCCTATGCCTTCACATCAGCTTTCCCTTCAGTCTTGAAATCCAGTTGAACTAGCTTCCACAGAGTATCTAAGTCCTCTCTGTCACAGGAATTTACCAATGTTTCCATGTTCTTGTAGCACTTAGATGTGCCATCAGCTCTAGTTATCTTCTAGACTTTTACACCTTTATCCCTGCTGATATTCCAATCTTCTATTCTTGCTGGAAATAGATTGATGTACATCTTCCTTTCAAATATATCCAAGGGTTCTTTAAACCCCAGCTTGTGCTCTGAGCATCCACTATCAAATAAATCTTTATAGCTAAGTCCCTGAAGTGAATGATCCTGCACATGAATAAGAGATTAGTTTCTCTTAATGACCCAGGCCTGTGCAGGCGTAGGTCCATTTTGTGGATCTACATATTTGTAAGTCTTGTAAGAACAAGATCCACTGATACTGCTTTGGGACTTATAATTAAGTTCATTCTTTAATTGGTCCCATTTCCAAAAATCTAAGTCTCTAGTAGGAGACCCCTTTTTCCCTTTACAGCATAAGAGTTTGAAATCTTAGCTGTATTATTTACAATGGGTCTTCTCACAGGTGATATTGATTTGGAGAAATTTCTTCTTTGGTTAAAATTATTCGTCTGTGAAATAGGTCTTCTCACAGGTGAATAAGATTTTGCAAAGTGATTTCTATGATTTGCTTGGTTCACCTGTGGTTTAACTGGTTTTTTTGGTCTATAATATCCAGTATTACCCTTGGGATAAACAGGATTAACCTTTTGCCCAACAGATTTTACTTGGCTTCTACCTGTATTAACATTTGGTCTACCAGAATTAACTTTGGAATGACCAGTATTAACCCTTGAATGAGCAGAATTAACATTTGTTTTACCAGTATTGAGTACAACTTGTCTAGGGACAAACTGATTAGCATGATTAATTCTATTCACATTATTCCATACATGTTTAGCCACAACATTACCAGTATTAACCACTCTTTGTTTTCTCAACTCATTTTCTTTAGCCATTCTATTTTCATGAAAGTCACAATCTTTTATTAAATGACTAATGATATTACACACAAAGCATCTTTTCTGAGTAAACACATAACCTCCTCCTAACACTCTATTCCATTTATCATTCTTTTCCCTTTTTGGTGTCTCTGGCTTATCTACTTGTTGCCTAGGAGATTTTAAGTGAGTTTCACAACTAGGTTCAACAGGTTTTTGTTTAGGTTCAGACACATCAGGTTTATCACTTTTCACATAATTAGACCTTGACACTTCACTTAGCACACTTTCAGGTTCTGATTCAGAGGGCTCAGAGGTGTTTCCAAGTGACTCTTCACTGTCATTAGATTGGCGGGTAGAGTATTCACTGGTTTTATCTTCTGAGACCTTTGTTTCAGGCATTTGAGGTCCTTTTTTACCATACACATATAGTGATTCATCAAAAATTTTCTCAGGTAGAGGAGTATAGTCTCCACTTAAAGGAGGTGGAACTCCTTTGTAGTTATCAATTTTTAAGAATCTACTATATACAATAGAATCAGCAAAGTCAGTATCTGAACCAGTAAACATGCTTCTATCCATTTCTTCTTCATAGCTTAGAACCTCGCTATCTGATTTTATCTCATATCCTAGACCAATTTTACATGTTGAGCTCATACCAATACTTATTAATTTTGACAAATTTTTAGAAGAATTTTTCCATTTGTCTACTATTTGCTGTAATTCTTCTTTATGTTTAAGAGCTTTTTCACCAATTCTCCTATACTTTTTCAGTTTTTCATCTTTAGCATATATTTCATTAGCCTGAAAAGTAAGTTTTTGATTTAAATTGGCTAGTTGTGTTTGAAGTTTATTAACTTGAGCTTCTAAGGTTTTAACACCATTTTCATAAGCAAGTATTTTAATCTCTTGTTCTTCTATTTGATTAGTTTGTTCATCACAAATAGCTTTAACACTATTGTGTGAATCAATACATAGTTTAGAACATAGAGATACCTCAGAGTTAGAGCTTATGGCCATTAGAGCATGATTGGAAGGTTCCTCCTCTTAAGTGTGCTCCACCCAATTGATAATGCCATCATCCATTGTCAGCAGACCAACCTGGCTTGTCTCCTTCTTGTGCATTTCTTCTGGATATGTGGAGTTCCTCTTCTTCTTCTCTTCATAAGTCACTTTTGCTGTGCATTCTCTAGCAAAGTGACCATTGTTGTTGCACTTTCAGCATACAATTTTTGACTTATCATAACCAACTGGCTTATTTCCATTGTATTTGATGTTTCTTCCAGTCTTCTTGAAGAACCTTTTCATCCTGAGTGCAATCATGGCCAGTTGCCAATTGATGTCCATTTCTTCAATATCAACATCATCAATCTGATCAAGATCATCATGAATGAGATCTTTTTCATCAGACCTGTAGAATACTAGATAAGCACATAACACGTATAGAACTTAGTGGTTTGGTTCGTTCATGAGCAAGAAAGAAAGAAAGAAAAGTAGAGAGAGAAAGTTAGAGAGAGAAATAAGGTGAAGCCTTGAGAGAAAACAAAAAAAAAGATTATGAGAAGGCTTACCCTCTCCAAGGATGGAGAGGGTATTTATATGTACATGAGTTTTTGCCACTTGGGCTGTAGATCAGGTATACAGTAGGTAAAGACCCATCCTTCTTCCACGAATACTAACTACTTCTAATCTACGTTTTACTAACTATTATAAATACTACGAGCTAAACAATGCTTAATCGTATCTGGGGTGACCGAATCTTTCTTATACAAAAATCGTATTCCTAACAATCTCCCCCTAAGGGAGGTCACCCCGAAATTAAATCTTGAATTCTTGCATTGAGATCTTTGTAGATTCTTTTGTAGCTCGTAGTTGTTGATTCTTCATTGATAAACGACTCAAGATGACTTCCTTGATGTATAGGATGACCTTTGACTTTGCTCTTTTGCTCATCATTCAAATAATTAGCTTCAAGTCATCTTTGAGTGGAAGTGTCTCTTTGTGATGTTGTGATTATCTTTGTGTTTTCATGCTTACACTTTGCTGGATCATGATCTTCTGCATCAGAGTTGTGGAAGCATAGTTGAAGCCCATTACTTAATCATAATATCTTTAGATTTGATGTTGAAGTGTAAGCATGAGATGATGAATCAGCATCTTTTCAGCAATCGGCTTCAATCGTCAGCTTCTTTGTCTCTGGTGTGAATATGCCTTTCCAACATGCCCATATATCTTTGTTGAGTAGATTTCCATGGTTGAACAGTTCTGACGGCTCCTTTTAGATGTTGGTATGAGCATGTGGAACTAGAGTGATGGTGGTGATCAAGATAAGTTTAGTATGTTGAGCTGCATAAAACTTGGTTAGTTATAAACATACCGGCACTTACAAGTTCGGACTTCGAGATCGTCAACAGCATAGTGTGAAGACTTTCTCTAATCCTTACCAAGGCCGTTCCTAATCGGATGCCCCCGAAAGGGCTTTCACTGACATACCGTAGTACACCAACGATTAGGTGAGTCGCTGGAGATCACCCCACGACTGTAGACCTTTTGGAACACCGCCGTACACACTTAGCGTAATCCACAAGAGATTACCGAAGTGACCTGCTATCAGGGCTGTTTGATGTTGACCCTGGCAGGAGTTTCCACTCAATCATTGGGAAATACAAGTGTATATTCCCTCATAAGTGTTCTTGGCAGATTGCTAAGATCTGCGTAGGACTCAAAATATTACAACTGGTGTCCTTATTGTTGAACAACCAGTGTAGAATTATCAAGTGTACCTATGAGATCTTTTGATGCATCTCTTGGCTCTAGACTCGATAAGTGCAATTTGGTTATCCTATGCGGAGACTAGGGAGGGGTCTCCTATTTCAATATCAACTGGCTCTAAGAGACAAGTTGATAGATTACACCGGTTCCCCGTGAGAATGAAACAAGCTCTTTTAAGAGAAATTGAGTGGCTGGAAGGTTTATGCAGTGCGTCACTGGGTCCATGACGTCTTTACTTCAATACCGATGTACCTTAGTAACAATCAGTAGCAAAATATGAGTTGAACCGCGGTATCTGCCCTAAGGTTGAATAATGTGGAGGGCTATTTCTTTTCACCTTTTCACAATTTTATTTCTTTTTAATTCTCACCCCTTCAGTGCTTACCGAGACTTCATTTATTAGAACCTTGTGGGTTTGTTCCCATCCTCATCACGAAAAAACATCTCCAGTCGCACTCTTCCCTTTCTCACTTTTCTTCGTTTTTTCAAGCATTCCTAATGACTTCATAATCTATCTATTGATTGTCCCTGGAGAAAGACATCCCTCGGTTCTGGGGATCATGGGACATATA
>LBNU01003333.1:101267-116812 GCA_014162995.1 Artemisia annua
TTGAGCGTATATATAACATGTAGATGATGAATCTGCAAACAAAATAAACCAACATAAGATCATTAGGGTTTTGAGAAAGGGATACATACCTTTGTTTTTTGTCTAGCAAAAGCACACCTAAACCATCCACAATAGTTCTGATTTGTGATGGAGTTTTATAACCAAGCTTCAAAAAAATCAAAAACTCCAAGAACAACAAAAACCTGCACAAAAACACATTAAAAATTAGTAAAACCCTAAAATCGTGATGTCATGGAGAGAGTTTTGATGATTAGGGTTTTTCTTTTGTGAAAAAATATACGCATGTTTTTTTATGATTTTTTGGGAGCCGTATATATTATGCTTTTCTTTTGTAGAGATTCTCATAATTATCTCATTAAATTAAAATGGTGAATAATTGGTTGCACAGGTTTATAGATTTGTGTTTGCAAGATATAATCAAAAAAATGTGTTGGTCTAGTGGTTATCATGCTTGTTAATGTTTCCAACACCCTAGGTTCAATCCTAGCAAGTGGCGCTTTTTTTAAACAATTTTCGAAATCTGAATTTTAAAAAATCTTAAATACGAATTTTAATTAATAAAAATATGAAAAATTGCTTAATTAAAAATATGTAATGCCTAGTCATCGATGAGTCATCAATGACTGGACAATGAGCGTGCATTGCTGACGTGTCCATCCAGTTATATATATTATATATATATATATATATATATATATATATATATATATATATATATATATATATATATATATATATATATATATATATATTTATATATAATATAATAATAATAATAATAATAATAATAATAATAATAATAATAATAATAATAATAATAATAATAATGGCCATGGTGCTATATAGCATACAAATATGGGAACACCGTGGACTAATCACACCTCCATAGATATTTTCATGCCATTGGTGCCTCAATGACATGGCCATGGAACCCCCATGGCTAATTAATAGCTCTGGAAACAGAATAAGTCAAATGATGCAAATAAAGCATAGAGAACAATCATAGATTGTCCAAACTAAGATAATGTCTAGATGAAATCCTTACTGAAAAAGGATAGGGTACCTTAGCGGAAATGAAAGATCACTCGGAAACATAATCACTCCTTCTCCAAATGATCTTCCTGAATTAATAGTCACTTTTTATTTAAGAGTCCATTTCATAAGTTCATTTATATGTCATAACTGATTCAGTACTCATTGTTACTTATTAATGTGTTTAGGGTTTCACATGTGAAATTAGGTTTACCTAAAGTATTCATAACATAGGTTTAACAAGTATCTCAAGATAATGATTTTAACCTAATTAGAGACAAAACAAGTTAACGAGGCTAGGTGAAACCACAAACAATATTTTCACCTTCTGGTTTATTTTCTTATGATTTTTATGACATAACAAACAAGCTCCTGTGGTTCTACAATTTTAACCAGTGACACCTACATATGTTCAGTACTTCCCATAATTTTTATAGAATTTATCTCCTAGTGTAAGTATTTGATGCGTGGTTTTGCAACCTTGCTAAAGGTTTTACTTCTCAAGGGATCTTGAGAAGCTTGCAATCCCCACCAGGCAGTGTACCTGACCGATGTAGTATAGTGAGTGGTAAGTACCGGGGGATTGATCGTTCTCTAGGGGAATAGTGTCGTTAGGATTGAAAGCTAAGTCACTAGGTCTAAAGGTGAGGGATGATCCTTTTTGTATTTTTTATGTTTTTATGAAAGCAAGTAAAATCTCGGGTATTGGAAGAGTGGGCGGAATTAGTTGCTAGTCAACTAACCCAAAATTACTACTTATGCAAATAAAATAAAATAACAAAGAAAAGTAAATTGGTGAACTTCTTTTGATGAGAAAATGTGTTTACTTAGATTTCACTACTCCCTAGCTATCTCTTATTGATGAATTGATTTGTTACAATTGTTTGGATGAAGGGTTGCTTTCCTTAATACCAGTCGTGGGGGGGTGTACGTCCTTCCCCAACTCTATAATCTTCTATCTCTTCCTATGACGACACGTTTAGTATCCTATCATGGCCTCCTTAATAATCACTTATGCATTAAAAACAACCAATAACATTGTAGTACACATCAGAATACGTTTCTTAAGACGTTCAAGCTTGTTACCATATAGGAGATCAGCCAGTTTTCATAAGCCTAACGCGAAATCAATCACCCAAAACAATCAAACAAACCAACAATCAATAATTAATAGCTAGGTTTCATTAGATCTAAGCAAACACTAAAAAGCCTAAGCTAGCATGTTAATGTAAAGATAAGACAAGCAATGAATCAAACAACACATAGACATATTGAATGATTAAAGGAAGAACTTATCTGAACATGGAAGAAAAGAGGGTTTGAAACCCTAAAAGTACTGTAAAAGTTGGACTTGGGTTTTTCTCCAAAGTTGCACACTTAATGTATGAAAAATCCAAAACTATATATAGATATACAAGGGTGACGGCGTTAGGTTATGAGTCCTGACGCCGTCATCTCGCCGTCATTAGGGTTTCTGGATGCACAATCCAGCTTCTTGACGTCGTCACTCACAAATACTTCGGGACCGTCTCTTTTTAATTATATACTAGACGTCCAACTTCCATTAACACGTGACAGCGTCACGTGTATTTTCACTAAAAGTTTTCTGGAGTGTCACTTGCATTATTTTCAACCTCTTGAATCTTCAAGTGACGGCGTCACCTTTTAATGTGTGACGGCGTCAGTTGTATTTTCCAGCCTTGTTTCTTGATTTTGTCGTTTTCTTCACTTTTGACTCCAAAAACGTCCAAAATGCTCCATTTTCCAGAATTCACGTTCCAAGTATCTAAAATGAGAAAAGGAACAATTTGAGGTAATATTTGATCATTAAATCATGATTTAAGGCTTAAATGACCCCCTAAAAGCGTAACAAATATTTCCTTATCAAATACCCTTACACTTGAGATTTGCTTGTCCTCAAGCAAATGAGCTTTTATACCAATTAAAATACAAGTTAGGGGTCATTTAACATTAGTATAAAAGTAATTACAACAAATGATCGCTCCACCTTAATCAAAACAAGCACGGAAATTATACACTAGCACCTCACATTAAGTGTTTGGATACTCTCATCTCTCGGGTGTTATAAATCTATATATCACAAATGGAAATGGAAAAATATCTCTCACTACCTGTCATAGCAAATGGATTACCATAGGCTTGGGAAAGGATAAAAAACCTCCACCACTTGGCGTAAGCACCTAGGATAAACTATCAAAGTGGTCTTTTCAAGGGTTATAATGTTCGGTGTAGAGATATGGAAAACACGGTTTGTTGGATAAGGGATGTTTGACTGGTGGCAAGTCAATTGTCTTAGGTAATTACATGTACAATGCGGTGTTGCTAAGCCATGACTCGACTCAACTTAGGCTAACTACGACTAACATAAACATAAATAAAATAAAAGGAACGCGATGGTAATCCGTATGTTTTTTTTTCTCTTGTCTTTTTCTAATTTTTTTTTTCGTTTTTCTTGTTTTTTGATTTTTTTTTTCTTTTTTTCTTTTTTTTTTGCATACATTCTTGCTCTACCATCCAAAATAATACATCAAGGGGGCTCATTCTCCCCTTACACTTGTACTTCTACATAAATCAAAATAAAGACTCGAGTCAAGATAATCGAAACATTTGGAGTACATTAAAACATTAACGCACATATAAGGGTAATAAATGATGTTCTTCCCCATTACTCCATAACACTAGTACTTTACCCATAAGTCCCAATCGTCCCAAAACAATATGTACAAGATATGACTCGACTTAGCAACCATGTAATCAATTAGACAATTAACAAAGGGTTTAAACAAATAACAATAATGCACTAAAGATGAGTGCATACAAGGAAAGCTAAGGCGATTTGGGTGTACATTTGGGGTTGGATTATAAACAAATTCTTCCTTTAAGTAAAAGCTTAAAGTTAGAAATGAAAAAAGTAGGCTCTGAGGGGTGTACTAGGGGTATCGTGTACTAAAAATGAGTACATCGCAAAGCTGTAGGAGAATTACTTGACCAATGAAGTCAATGTAATTATAAAAACAGGCTTAAAACAAGGGTTATCCTAATGCCTCTTATCATGTAGTAGATCCTAACTACACGAATGTTCTCTCACTTGTGGTCTCGGGATGCATCGCCTACGCAAGTTCTAGAATCTAAGTACTGCCGGTACACTCACAAGCATTAATAATGAATGCTTTTTCCTAAAGATCTAGGGGCGAACCTCACATATATGGGGTGGAAATTTTTGAGTGGTACGGTTTTTGTGCTAGTCATATAACTCCTATCCATGAGACGCTTATTAAAACTAAAGTTTCACTCCTAAATGTTGCAAAAAATTTTAAATTTCGTGCTAAAATTACTCTAAAAGATATTTCTCTTAGTTTTATTACACATCTACTATTAAACAAAACAAAAATCAAGTGCAATTGTAGCTTCTAAGGTATCCTCATTTACCCCCTTACACATAAGTTGAACATTGTCCCCAATGTTTTTAAAAAGTAATAAAGTAAAGATAATGAAAATGAATGAAACAAATACTCCCCTGATTAGCTCAGTGTGAATGATGTGGTAACAAGGTTAAATCCTCCTCCAAGAAAATGAGCATGCAAAGCTTCACTCCTGAAATATAATCATCTTCTTGTCCAATGTAACCTGTTAAACAACTAAGAAAAGCAACACGAAACCTCGCATAAAATCGGCGGTAAAATCTATATAAAAGTAAATCCTAGAAAGCAAGTTAAGATATAATGCTTGTAAAATAAATGTTTTGCAGATTCCTGGAGTTTAAAAATTGCAGATTTTACAAAACTTTACAATTCCAGCAGAAAAACAAAACCTGAAAGATTTTGCAGAAATCAACATCTGACGCCGTCAGGTTGTAACCCCTGACGCCATCAGAATTGATCTGACAGAATTCTTTATATTTTGTTTCTGGAAAATTTCTAAAAAAACGTATGTTTTAATTCCTGGAATCCTGCAAAACATTCATTGTGACTCAATACAAGCATTTGACTCAAACAAATAATAATATTGTTGGATCGTTGTAGCTCGAGGTTGATTAGACCTCATATTATCTAGGACACACAATAACAAAGATTAACAATATATGCGGGAATTAAACAAACATCAATGTTATTGTAGCAAGGTTTTTCTTTTATAACACTCCAAGCCTCAAATATTATTTGATCAGAATAATACGGTTACAACTAATCTGTAATAGGAATCAAGTGATCCTTGAGGCTACGAACAACGTGTTTAGGCGTTTATAAACACACGCCCATACACACACATACACCTTTACTAAACGTTTACATTGTGGAAGATTTAATAAAACTAATCCCTGTATTCTCTTTATATAATAGAGAACTAGGGTTACAAAGAATATTTCTAAATAATAAAAAGATCTGTAGTAATCTTTTTCTTGCATATGAAGTTTCATCCTTTGTCACATTAAGTCCCTCTTGTTTTCATTCTTCTTGTTTTATCTCATCAAATCTATAAACCCAACAATCTTCCCCTATTTGATGATGACAAAATAACCACGAATCTTGTATGAACTTCCCTAGACGAAGTAGAGAAGTTGAGATAATTAAATCTCACCCACGAATGAAAACAATCTTGTCTTCCCCTTAAACCATGCCATGCCACCACAATATTTCTTCCCCTTTTTGTTATCAACAAATATAGAATGAATAAACCGTAGAAACTTCCCCTCGAGTGATGCATGTACATAAAATGATTCTTCAAATCTGTAGGCTTTATATATTGTTGAAGAAAACTAATCATTTCCAATTTGATGTTGAAGTAGAAGAAACCAACCTTGTGTCTTATGTCTTGTACTAACCACGTGACTCCAAACTTATATGTACAAGAAATATAAGTAGACCGCAATCCCTTGACAAAATCCTCATCTTCAATGAGACACTGAGCACTACAATGTAACTCCTTTAAGTGATAGCCAATGTGTGCATAGAGCATCATAAGAAAAATCACACATTGCTAGATTCGTCAAGTTGTTGTTACCACCGTGTAAACAAACAAGTTATCTTTAAACGTTGCTAGCCATTTAAGATATGATAAGAACACGACCTTGAAAAATTCCACTGCATCATCAAAGAAGCAACAAATACTCCTCTTCGCCAATAAGAAAATTAATCTGAGCCTTTAAAAACGTTTAAGAACAATTAAAAACAAATTCCAATCTCCTTGTGAACTTCCCCTGTGTGTGTGCACCAAATAACCATTCTGTGTGTGTAATCCAAAACCAATCAAACTGCTCATAATATTCCTTGTCGAATTAACTTAAAACCCATGTATTCTTGAAGCCTCTTCCCCTTAACAAATTAAACTTGATAAAACAAAGCTTTCAAGAAACCTTTAATGTCGACACAACTACCCTTTCTTGTTATTGAATATGTAAAATCACAGCAGCAGTTAACAAAAATGCAGCAGCAGAAAAATAACTCGAGCAGCAGTTTACTAAAGATAGCAGCAGAATGAACTTTGTAGCAGTAGAATAAAAATCATGACAGCAGTAGATTCATAAGGCTAGCAGCAGTATGAATTTTGTCGAGCAGCATTATCATGTACAATGAGCAGTAGTATACACTTTTTGATTAAACCCAACTGTACCTTTACTTGCGTAACCCCATACTTGCGTAACCCTCAATATCCATGACCAATTAATAAAAAAATATCATCGATCTATCAATATCAAATAGTACGAGGTGAAAGTGACCAATCAATATTACCTTCATCAATATACTCCTTCAAAAGACATCAGATCAGTCTCACATGCGCAAGACGTCAGATGGAATTCATATATCCATTAAATAATAACCTTCACTTGCACATGATGACAAAGCAGTTGCGAATCTTGATCTACGCATCGACACAAAAACACATAAATGAATATCTACAATCGACAAAGCAGCCTCACACAAACCAAAAACGAATCATGTATAACCGTTATTTAATAAAGAACTTCACAACCTATCACCGATTCATTATTAAACAACATTAGTACGAGAATACCTTGAATTACCATGCAGAAAACAACAAACCAATTAACTGCATCGATCCACAAACTTGTTAAAATTTTTGCGTTATACATGAATTAATACATTATTATACATGCATTAATAAGTGTTTAGAATATAACTTCTTTCTCCATAGTTGTCTTTGCAGGCTTGGCATCAGTAAAGCCAAATTTCTTCAAAATATCAGTCACATACTTATCTTGACTGATAAATATTCCATCCTCCTTTTGTCTCACTTGTAACCCCAAAAAGAATGTAAGTTCTCCCATAGAACTCATGGAAAACTTATCCTTCATAATCTTTTCAAACTCCTCACACATAGCTTTGATTGTAGAACCAAAGAGGATGTCATCAACATAGACTTGTACCAGCAAAATATCATCTTTATTTCTTTTGATGAACAAAGTTTTATCAATCCTACCCTTTGTGTAACCACATTCCAACAAGTAGGTTGACAACTTTTCATACCATGCTTTGGGAGCTTGATGCGATTGGTACAGTGCTTTTTCAACTTTGTAAACATTGTTAGGGAAATTTGGATCTTCAAAACCAGGTGGTTGTGACACATAAACTTCCTCTTTGATTTCCCCATACAGAAAAGCACTCTTGACATCCATTTAACACAACAAAGTCTTTATATAAAGCAAAGGCCAAAATAGTCTAATAGCCTCAATTCTAGCCACAGGTGCATATACTTCATCATAATCAATCCCTTCTTGTTGGGTTTTAAGATTCTACTTCTGTGAATTTGTCTAAGTGTCAATCTGCTGCTGTATGCTGAATCTGCTGCTAGTGTAATGAATCTGCTGCTAAGCTGAATGTGCTGCTGGAAGGATTACAAGACTCTGCTGCTCAGAGATAAGAATGAAAACGTGTCTTGTAATTATAGTAAAGATTGTGTATATATTCTATATGTTTAGAATATCTTTGTTTGTGTAATAAGTTATTGTAAAACCGTGTAGGGTTCCTTGTCTATAAAAGGAGATCCTTAGGGTTAGAATATATACATGTCTGTGTTAAGTCAAATCACTTCAAGGTTGTAAACCCTAGCATTGTTAGAGTGCTCGTATTTAATATATTGAAGTGTTAAAGTGTGAAATCATTGTTCTTGTGTTCATCTTAAGTTAAACAGTATATTCCGCGTATTGTTTAAGTTTATTACAATTCAAGTCAGCTTCTATATTAGTTGTTTTAGATTTATCTAAGATAACTAACTAGATCTATTGCTCAACTGGAATCAACAAGTGGTATCAGAGCTTGTGATCTAGAACCTGTGATCAAGAAGAACTCAAGTACTCTCAAATTCTGTTCATAACCACATCTGAAGTCATGGGTGATGAAACACACATGGTTACTGCATCAAAAGTGCTAATGCTCAAGCAAGGAGAATATGAGCTTTGGAAGATGAGGATCAAGCAATACATGAGAATGATTGACTACAAAATATGGAATGTTGTCCTGAATGGAGACAAATTCCCAGTGATTGTTGATGGGAAGGAGGTGTCCATCAAAGGCAAGGAAGATGAAGATCAAAGGAAACTGGAGATCAAGACTCACAGTATTCTCATGATGGGAATACCTAATGAGTTTCAGTTAGACTTTGAAGGTTGTGAAACTGCCAAGGATCTTATGGATGCTGTTGAAACAAGGTTTGGTGGCAATGCTGCTACCAGAAAATCAAGGAAGAATGTTTTGAAGCATCAGTTTGAAAACTTCACTGCTCTAAGTGGAGAAAACCTTGATGGTACCTACAACAGGCTTCAAAAGCTTATAAGTCATCTGAAGCTTGTAGGCTACACAGTTCCTGAAGAAGAAATCAATCTTAAGTTTCTCAGATGCCTTGCACCAGAACGGAGCATGCATACTGTTGTGTGGAGAAACAAAGCTGATTTTGATACAATGAGCTTGGATAACCTCTACAACAACTTGAAAGTATGTGAATCTGAGATGAACATCTCATCTAGTTCATCTACTTCATCCTCTGCTGCTCAAAATATGGCTTTTGTGTCATCTAAAACTACTAACTCTTCAGACACTCACTCTGCTGCTTATGGTGTCTCTGCTGCTAGCACTAGTAGTCCTGCTGCTGGTTCAAACAATAGTGATACTATGAGTGATGCTGCTATTTGTGCATTCTTAGCTGATCTTGCTACAGGTACTCAAGTTCTAAATCAGGATACAGATCACATTGATCCTGATGATCTTGAAGAAATTGATTTGAAGTGGCAAATGGCTATGTTGACCTTGAGGGCAAGGAAGTTTTTGAAAAGGACTGGAAGACAACTTAAGTACAAGGCTCAAGGAAACATGGGCTTTGACAAATCAAAGATGGAATGCTACAACTGCAATAGAAAGGGTCACTTTGCCAGGGAATGCAGAGCTCCAAAGAAGAATGGAGATACTCCCAAGAAGACTGCAGAAGAGTCAAAGCCTTCTACTGCTTTGGTGTCCTGTGATGGGTTAGGTGACTATGAATGGAGTGACATGGCTGAAGAAGAACCAAATCATGCTTTCATTGCTGAAGTGAAGACTAAAGGGCATAACTTTGCTCTTATGGCCTATGCTTCCTCATCATCTGGTTCTGACTCTGAGGTATCCAATGAGTCTAATGATTCTACTTGTTCTTTTAAATCTTGTGTAGACACTATAGAAGAACTTAAAGCTAGGAATGAAAGTCTCAGGCAAGAAGTTGAATCTCTAAAACTTGATAACTTAGGTTATAAAGTAGGAATTCAAAATGTAGAAAGAAGACTTGAATACCTTAAAGAGTGTGACTTTGAATATGTTGAGAGGATCAATATACAGGATGGTGAGCTTTTTGTTAAAAATAATGAAATAGAAACACTTAAGAAAAATCTAGTAGAAGCAGAGCAGGCCATGGATGCAGCTCTTGCAGATAAGGATAATCATGTTGTTAGAGTTGAAAAACAAAAATTTGCCTCAATTATCATAAATAAAACCATTGAATGTCAATTAATGAGAAGAGGCAGTGGCATAGGATATAATGAAGTAGCTCCTCCTGTAAAAAGTGCTTTTGCACCACCAGATAAGGAGTTATCATTTTTAAGTGAGTTAGATGTCAATAACCCTATAGGTGAAACTAGTAATGTTAATAATAAAACACCTAAGGTTGCTGAGAAAAAGTTTTCAGATGCACCAATCATTGAAGATTGGGTGTCAGATAGTGAGGATGAATAGGATGAGTCAACACAAAGTGACAAAAAAGAAGAAATTCCTAATGTTGATGAGTCTAAAGTTAATCAGGTTAAGTTTCTGAAACCTGTGCTAGGTCATAATATGTCTAGGAAAGTTGTTGAGTATAATGAAGTACCTAGACATCATATGAAAAGGTTTAATAACAAGCCTAGGGGTAATCAAAGAAATTTCAACAACTTAGTTTCACATAAATTAGGTAATGAGTTTCAACTAAGAAAGAAGGCATGTTATAAGTGTGGTAGTTTTGAGCATCTAATTGCAAACTGTAAGGACTACCAAAAACCTGTTTGGAACCAACATACAAGAGTGAATCATCAAAACTTTTCAAAAAGAAATCACTCTCCTTCAAGATAACAAATGGTTCCAAGAGCAGTTTTATTAAGGTCTGGTATCACTAGATCCATTGTAACTACTCAAACAAACAGGCCTTTTCATAATAAAACAACTAGTCCTACTGCTAGTCCAAAAGTAGACTCTGCTGCTAAGGCAAAAGACTCTACTGCTGTCCCAAAAGTAATAACAGATACAGTTGTTTGAAACCATTTTTATGCTGTAAAGGCTTCAGCTTGCTGGAGTTGGAAACCAAAATCAAGTGTTTTATCTCAAGCTTCCAACACCAGTAGTGCATCAATGGACCTCACTAAATATGACTATGTTGATGCACAAGGCAGATCCAACTCAGTGATGGCTTGGGTCAAAAAGAGAAACTGATTTCTCTATTTTTCATGTTCAGGGCAATATCCAGGATGAGCTAAAAGACAAAGGAATTGTGGATAGTGGATGCTCTGGACATACGATAGGAGACATATCCCAACTTGAAGATTTTGAGCCTATTGTAAATGGTGGATATGTTGCCTTTGGTAATGATGTCTGATGCGCGTGGGATTGCGACCACGCAACAGGTTTTACCTCTCAAGGGATCTTGAGAAGCTTGCAATCCCACCAGCCAATGTACCTGGTCGGTGTAGTATAGTGTAGTGGTAAGTACGGGGGATTGATCGTTCTCTCACAGGGAATAGTGTTCGTTAGGATAGAAAAACTACTCTAAAAGGTCTAAAGGTGAAGGAAGATTATTTTTGTATTTTTAAAGCAAGTAAAATCTCGGGTTTTGGAGGAGTGGGCGGAATTAGTTGCTAGTCAACTAACCCAAAAACAATAATTGCAATAAAAATAAAATAACTAAACTATTGTGGTTGTGAAAACTTATATGGAGACAAATGTGTTTACTTAGACTTCCTTACTCCCTAACTATCTTTTACCGGTTAATTGGTGTATGTATTACTTGCGTGGATGACGGGTGTATTCCTTAACAATTCATGGGGTGGCATACATATCTCCCCAATTCTATGAGCTCTTATCTCCTCCTACAACTATGCGTACACATAATCATAGGGATTGTAAACAGTGGCTCATGCGTTAAATACTACCTTAATAACCTAGTATGCCTTAGTTACATGTTTCTTAAGACGTTCAAGCATGTTACCATATAGGAGTATTGCCAGTTTTCTTAAGCCTAACATTGATGAAACATTCATCCCAACAAAGTAATAACACACCAATCAACCAATAATTAATAGTTAGGTTTCATTAGATCTAAGCAAACACAAGAAAAATCTAGCCTAGCATGTTAATTGAAAGACAAGCATAAGATATGATTAACCAACACATAGACATATTGATTAATTTAAGTGAGGACTTATCTTTAATTGAACATGAAGGTTTCAAGGGTGAAAAACCCTTGAAATTACAGCTAAAATCGTCTTTAGGGTTTTTCCCAAACTTGTACCAAAAGTTCCACACTAATGAATGAAAAATAGAAAAGTATATATAGATTTTACATTCTGACAGCGTCAGGTTATGCGCTCTGACGCCGTCAGCTCGCCGTCATTAGGGTTCTCGGATGGCCTAGATTTACTTCTGACACCGTCACTCTTTATTTTGCTCTGGGCCGTCACTCTTTAGCATTACACCTGACGGCCTACTTTTTCTAACACCTAACGCCGTCAGGTGTACACATCTTGTTTTCTTCATAGGGCGTCTAGTGTAATCTGATTTTACTCCTTTGTCCATGTTGGCTGACGGCGTCACCTTATGACTCTGACGCCGTCAGGTAGGATTTCCAACTTCTTTTGAGACTTTGTCGTTTTCTTCACTTTTATGCTCCAAAAACGTCCAAATTAGTATGTTTTCCAGAATTCTTCTCAAAAGTACCTAAAATGACAAAAGGAACGATTTAGGGCAATATTTGATCATATTTACTTGAATTAGGGCTTAAATAACCCCTTAAAACGAGTACACTTTTCGTCTCATCAAATACCCTTACACTTGCGATTTGCTTGTCCTCAAGCAAATAAGCTTTTATTCTAATCAAAATATGAGTTAGGGGTCATTTAACACGAATATAAAAGTAATTACAACAAATAGTCATTCGACCCTAATCATAATAAGCACGAAAATCATACACTAGCACCTCACAAATAGTGTTTGGATACTCTCATCTCTCAAGTGTCATAGAATTATATCTCATAAATGAAAACGGAAAATATCTCTCACTACCTGTCATAGCAAATAGATTACCATAGGCTTGGGAGAGGATCAATTACTCCTCCAATAGGCGTAAGCACCTAAGATAAACTATCAAAGAGGGCTTTTAAAAAGGGTTATAATGCAAGGTGTAGGGATATGATAAACACGGTTTGGTTGGAATAAAGGGTATTTTGATGGTGGCGAGTTAATTATCATGATCAAATACATGCACTATACAATGTTACTAAGCCAAGACTCGACTCAATCTTAAGCTAAAAACAAAATAACAAAAACTTAAAAGAAACATAAAAGAAACGGGATGGTAGTCCGTATGTTTTTTTTTCACTTTTCTTTTTCTAATTTTTTTGTATTTTTCTTGATTTTTCGTTTTTTCTTTTTATTATTATTATTATTTTTTTTTTTGCATACATTCTTACCCTACCATCCAAAATAATACATCATAGGGGCCTCGGTTCTCCCCTTACACTTGAACTTTTACATAACTTTACAATTACTATTCTAATGACTTGAATTAAGATAATTGAAAAACTTGGAGTACTTTTAAAATATTTAGCACATATGGGGGTAATAATGTTGTTCTTCCCCATTACTCCATTACACTAGTACTTTACCCATGAGTCCCAATCGTCCCAAAACAATATGTACAAAGATATGACTCGACTTAGCAACCATGTAATCGATTAGATAATTAACAAAGGGTTTAACAAATGTTGTCACAATAATGCACTAAAGGTGAGTGCATACAAGGTAGGCTAAGGCGATTTGGGTGTACATTTAAGTGGGGTGTAACAAATTCTCACTTTGAGTAAGATGCTCAAAGGTCGAAACGAAAAGATAGGCTCGGAGGGGTGTACTAGGGGTATCGTGTACCAAAAATGGGTACAACGCAAAGGGTGTGGGAGAATTACTTGACCAATGTAGCCAATGTAATTATAACAAAAACACGGGTGTAAAAACAAAGGGTTAATCCTAATGCCTCTTATCATGTAGTAGATCTAACTACACGAATGTAGTCTCACTTGTGGATTTGAGATGGTCCTAACGCAAGTTCTAGAATCTAAGTGCTACCGGTACACACATCATAGCATCAAAGATGGATGCTTTTCCTACCAATTCTAGGGGTGAACCTCACATATTTGGGGTGGAAAATTTTTTAGTGGTACGGTTTTGTGCTAGTCATATAATTTCCTATCCATGAGACGCTCATTAAGACCAAAGTCTCACTTCTAAATGTTGTAAAAAATTTTAAATTGGCGCTAAAATTGCCCTAACAAATATTTCTCTCGGTATTATTACAAGTTTACTATCAAACAAACAAAAATCAAGCGCAATTGTATTCTCTAAGGTGCCTTCATTTACCCCCCTTACACTTAAACCGAACATTGTCCCCAATGTTCAAATAGAAGATGTAAAAGTAAATAAAATGAAAGAATGAAATCAAATACTCCCCTGATTCGTTTGATATGGATAGTGAGGTAACATGGTTAGATCTTCTCCCAAGAAAGATGACCGCTCAAAGCTTCCCTTCCGATATATAAATCATCTTCTTGTCCAAAATAACCTGTTAACCTGAAAAAAGATAAAGGCCAACCTCGCATAAAATCGGCGGTATAATCTATAATAGGATATAATGCTTGTGGAATGAATATTTTTGCAGAATTCCTGGAGATTATAAGTTAGAGAATTAACAAAAACTTTTTATTTCCGGAAGAAAAACAAAACTTTCAAAAATTGCAGAAAATTATTGCCTGACACCGTCAGGTTGTAACACCTGACGCCATCAGAAATGATCTGACAGAATTCTCATGTTAAGTTTCCGGAAAAAATTCTGGAAAAACTATACCTTCCTGGAATTCCTGCAAAAATTCATTATGACTTGATACAAGCATTTGACTCAAACAAATACTAATATGTATGTTAATTTACATTGTTATGATTCATGTTCATTCGTTCTTACAAACCGATTTAGATTTCCCTTACACTTAGCTTTTGCAAAATACCTTTATATGTAGTTAAGACGAAGTTAAAAACAAAATAAAGCATTTTCACAAGTTAGTTTGAATCATGAATCAATAACAAGAAATATCATTCATACGGAAACAAATAAAATCAAATAAACAAACAAAACACACAAAGCTTGGGTTGCCTCCCAAGAAGCACTTTTCTTTATTAACGAGTCTTGTAGCTAGACTCAAAGTCACAGGCTCTCATCTAGTGTCACTAATGCTCACGTATCCAAGCGTGAGCCACCTAATTGTCGCCTCATCCTTCTTATAATCATCATTAAGCTCTAAGCATCCGCGGAAGTACCTCTTATTCTTCTCATGGGGGTACTTAAGTCCTTTTCTAATATCGTTCTCACTCAATATATCACAGGGGGGAAACCTATTACATTTCTCAATGGAAAAGTTTTTATACCTAGGGTGTGCGCGGGGCATTTGATAAACAAAATCCTTATCCCCATCTGAGAATGTAATTAACCCTTCCATTAGTCTTTCATCTAAGTTGGTCAGTCTTTTGAAGGGCTTCCCAAACACAACTTGGGTGAGGTTACTATCAATAAACTCCCTTAGATCTTCCATAACCATAAAGTCCGTTTGATAGGTAAAGCTCCCCACAAACACATGCAAAGTCTTAGCCTTAGCAATAATATTATCTCCTTGATACTCTAACTCATTTACCATGATTTTATTG
>LBNU01003334.1:7803-23644 GCA_014162995.1 Artemisia annua
CTCGGTGGTGGTGGGTCACGGCTGCCGACACCCAAACAAACCAAACGGAACCCAAAATGAATCCAAACAACAAAAATACATACTCCCTTAATCACCTAACTCGAACCAAACACAAATCTAACACAATCTCACCGAGTCAACCGAGTTGACTCGGTGAGTCCACACGAGTCGCGACTAGAACGAACCCAAAACAAGATTTCCACACGATTTTATTAGCAAAACTCTTTTAAAAACGTTTTAAAACAAAAAGAGTTAATAAATATTCGGATTTATTAAAAGTACAAATTAGGGTTTTGTTAAAAACGAGTTTTATTAAGAAAACGTGTGAGAAAAAGGTCTAGGAATGCTCGAATACCAATAGTTCGTCGGAAAATATGAGTTTGGCCGGAAAAGTACAAATACCGAATCTACTTTTGTAGATCTAGGGCGCGTTAGAGAGTTTGGGACGAAACGGGTTGCGGGGATGAGTCGGGGATGTCCCGATCTACAAGATGGTATGGGTGGTGTAACGTGAGGTGGCCGGAAAATTTTCCGGTGACCGGAATAAGGGGCGGCGCCGGCGGTGGGTGTTGGCCGGATTTTGTAGAGAGAGAAAGAAGAGAGAAGGAGGGGAAGTGTGTGTGTTTTTGGGTGTGTAAAATGAATGAAGTGGTAGGGTGGGGGGTATTTATAGGTGAGTAGTATGGGTGGGTTTTTAGCTAGTCTTCTTCATAAAACGGTTCGGGACTCAAATGACATAGCAAACGGACTCGAAAAATTATAAAACTTGCGCCATCGTTCTCGAAATAGTTTTTCCAATAAAATCAAGCATAAACTTCATAGTTTTTCTCAAACTCATAATAAATCAAATAATTTGGCAAGTGAAACAAATTCGAGTTTTTCTAGGTTGTGCTGAGCTAGTCTACAAATAAATTCTCGTTCCTAATATATCTCACGCTCTTCAAATCAAATTTAACATGCTTTAAAGTTTTAAAACGTTTCAGGCTCTAAAAATAGAAGTTTGGCTAGGATTAGGTTTTAGGAAAAATACCAGGTGTTACAGGGTGGTTTTATTGGCTCATGCCATCCGAACGTATAACGCGAGCCCGACATCTTTGCTCGTGCTATAAGGCCTGGCGTCGAAATCACCAGCTATGCCATATGTTTTTGTTTCATTTTTGTGTGTGTGTGTGTGTTGTATTTGTGTTTTGTTGTGAGCCAGGGATGTCTTATAACGCCAACACTAGGAATGACAACAGGGCGGGAAATGTCGGGGAATGTACTTCCTATCCACATACCTGTTTTAAACTTTCCATCCCCATCCCCATCGAGGAATTGCTTTACATCCCTATCCCATCCCTATCCCCAATTGGGATTGGGGATCCCCGCGGGGATTCGGGGATTCTCCACCCTTATAAAATAACATAAAAATTCCATCAACTCGTCGAAAATATATATAATTTTGACTTATAAAGTAAGTACCTCAACAAACGTACATCACACATAGTTATATTAATTAGAATTCAACTTTAAAGCATCGTAAACTTTGTAACATCAAATATAATATAAAAACAATATGTATCATATGCGTGTATTCGGACAAAATAGTTAAGTAATATGTAATTGATACTTATACTTCTAAATCTAAATGTGTTGGGTCCTATAAATATCACATATACATATAAACATACATGTCAACTCGGGGATTCCTAAGTCAAATCAGGTTTGGGGATCGGGTCTCCATCGGGTACGGATTTTTTTGCCATTCCTAGCCGACACTTGGAAAGAGAATGTTTTTGGTTTAAGTTATAGATAAAAAGCGTTGAGGTGATAACACTTTTGTTATAACGCGAGACGGTTAACTCTCGCACACCGTGTGCACAAAGCACAAAACTTAAAGGACTGAAAAGAGAAAATCCCACCCACCCAGTCGCCTATTAAAACCCTCCCCNTAAGGCCTGGCGTCGAAATCACCAGCTATGCCATATGTTTTTGTTTCATTTTTGTGTGTGTGTGTGTGTTGTATTTGTGTTTTGTTGTGAGCCAGGGATGTCTTATAACGCCAACACTAGGAATGACAACAGGGCGGGAAATGTCGGGGAATGTACTTCCTATCCACATACCTGTTTTAAACTTTCCATCCCCATCCCCATCGAGGAATTGCTTTACATCCCTATCCCATCCCTATCCCCAATTGGGATTGGGGATCCCCGCGGGGATTCGGGGATTCTCCACCCTTATAAAATAACATAAAAATTCCATCAACTCGTCGAAAATATATATAATTTTGACTTATAAAGTAAGTACCTCAACAAACGTACATCACACATAGTTATATTAATTAGAATTCAACTTTAAAGCATCGTAAACTTTGTAACATCAAATATAATATAAAAACAATATGTATCATATGCGTGTATTCGGACAAAATAGTTAAGTAATATGTAATTGATACTTATACTTCTAAATCTAAATGTGTTGGGTCCTATAAATATCACATATACATATAAACATACATGTCAACTCGGGGATTCCTAAGTCAAATCAGGTTTGGGGATCGGGTCTCCATCGGGTACGGATTTTTTTGCCATTCCTAGCCGACACTTGGAAAGAGAATGTTTTTGGTTTAAGTTATAGATAAAAAGCGTTGAGGTGATAACACTTTTGTTATAACGCGAGACGGTTAACTCTCGCACACCGTGTGCACAAAGCACAAAACTTAAAGGACTGAAAAGAGAAAATCCCACCCACCCAGTCGCCTATTAAAACCCTCCCCCCATTTCCAAAAATCTCGAACCACCCCTACCAAACAAACAACTATATCCTCTCTCCCAAGATCTCAACAACCACCATGGACGCCGTAAACGACTGGGGCAACACCTCACTCGACAACCTCGACCCAGAAATCTTCGACCTAATCGAGAAAGAAAAACGTCGCCAATGCCGCGGAATCGAGCTCATCGCCTCAGAAAATTTCACCTCATTTGCAGTCATCCAAGCCTTAGGCTCCCCTCTAACCAACAAATACTCCGAAGGCATGCCGGGGAACCGCTACTACGGAGGTAACGAATACATCGACCAAATCGAGAACCTCTGCCGCTCACGCGCCCTCCAAACCTACCGCCTCGACCCCACCAAATGGGGCGTCAATGTGCAGCCATACTCCGGCTCTCCCGCCAATTTCGCAGCGTACACTGCTTTGCTAAACCCACATGACAGGA
This sequence comes from Artemisia annua, assembly GCA_014162995.1. Classification (NCBI taxonomy): domain Eukaryota; kingdom Viridiplantae; phylum Streptophyta; class Magnoliopsida; order Asterales; family Asteraceae; genus Artemisia; species Artemisia annua. Next base: position 11,004 of record LBNU01003334.1, read on the forward strand.
TCATGGGGCTGGACCTGCCGTCAGGTGGGCATTTGACACATGGGTATTACACCAGTGGGGGTAAGAAGATCAGTGCGACTAGTATTTACTTTGAGAGTTTGCCGTATAAGGTGAATTCGACTACAGGGTTTATTGATTATGAGAAGATGGAAGAGAAGGCGTTGGATTTTAGGCCAAAGTTGATTATTTGTGGAGGGAGTGCTTATCCTAGAGATTGGGATTATGCTAAGATTAGATCTATTGCTGATAAATGTGGTGCTTTGATGTTGTGTGATATGGCTCATATTAGTGGTCTTGTTGCTGCTCAGGTATTGCTTATTTTTTTTTAGATCTGGGTTTAGGGGGTGTTTGTCTTGGCTTATTTGATGGGCTTTTGAGCTTATTTAGATTTTAATAAGCTCATTATTAATAGCTTATAAGCTTAAGTTGATTAGCTTATAAGCCATAGCTTATAAGCTCAGGTGGGTAAGCTTATAAGTTATTAATAATGAGCTTACTAGCTTATTAAAATCTGAATAAGCTCAAAAGCCCATCAAATAAGCCAACACAAACACCCCCTTAGTAGATATAATATCTTGTTTCTGTTAAACCCTAGTTTTGATATGAGGTTTTGGTTACTTATTTGATCTGGATTGTGTTTTTTAGATCTGAGTTTAATAGCTATACTAATTTGGTGATTTTACTGAGATCTGGGTTTTGTGAGGTAGGAAGTTACATTAAGGGGGTGTTTGTTTAAGCTTATATGTGGGCTTATGAGCTTATTTGGTTTCGGCTTATATTTCATAAGCCCCAATTTTCTGGCTTATTATATAACTTTTGGGCTTATATAAGTTTATCATACTTATATAAGCTCACAAGGTCTCAAAATAAGCCGGAAAATTGGGGCTTATGAAATATAAGCCGAAACGCAAGTAAGCTCATAAGCCACATATAAGCTTAAACAAACACCTAAGTTGATTAGCTGTTTTAAGTTTGGATGTGTACTATTTATGTTTTTGAATTTGGGGGTTTGGGATCTTTGATGTTAAGGTGATTATGCTAATGCCTAATTGTGTTGATTAGTGGTTTAATTTTGGATTTTGGATCTTGATATGAATATATGATGTGGGTTTGGTTTTTTATATTTGGGTTTGATATAAATCTGATTTGAATTTGGGGTTTGATGGTTCTGGATCTATGCCTAGGGGTTTATGATAAGGTGACTGTTTATATGCTTAATTATGGATAAATAGTAGCGCCCATGTTCTTGGATATGGGGATTTTGGATATTGATTTGTAGATCTGGATTTTAAGTTAAGTAAATGCATGGTTATTTTCGTATATGCAATGCTGCTTATGATTTTGGAGTGTTTGATCTGAATGTGTGAATTGGTGTTTAAAATCTTGGGATTTTGTAACTTGCTTTCTCCTATTCAAATTGTGTTGTTGGGTTGATATGGGTTTAATTTCTATATCTGCAATTGAAGTTTATTTAAGCTGATCAAAGTCATCGAACGTTTAGATGTCCGAATTTCGATAAACACTACTATTCATGTTCTTGAATTTTTTTGTCTGGTGATAAATTTGTTATTTGCTGCTTATGGGTTTGGTTTCTAGATCTGCTGTCAAATATCTGATATTACACCCATGTTTTTAGAAATTAAATAGAATCTGAATGCTGCATTAGTATGCAACATGTGATTTACAGTTTAAATGAACTTGGTGAACAGATACCTTTTGAATCGATCCGATCTTACATTCATTTGTAGTAGAAAGCAACTGAGGTTATGTTTTATAATCAGCTGTGTTTCCGGATTTGAAAATGGTCCGAAGCATTTTTTTATTTTTTATTTTTATTTTATTATTTATTTATTTATTTATTTTTTTGTGCATTTGCTTGCTTTGGTTAAAACATTCTCTTTTATGCCGATGGCGGATTCATATCCAATCCACAAAGGGTTTAGGGTTTTGAAGTTTTTTTCGTCTTTCTGATTGGTTATCCTAATAAGATTTCTCTTGGCTTTGATAGGAAGCTAATGATCCTTTTGAGTTCTGTGATGTGGTCACTACCACAACCCACAAGAGTCTTAGGGGACCAAGAGCCGGTATGATCTTCTACCGCAAGGGCCCCAAACCACCAAAGAAGGGTCAGCCAGAAGACGCAGTCTATGATTTTGAAGACAAGATCAACTTTGCTGTTTTCCCAGCTCTTCAGGGAGGTCCCCACAACCACCAGATCGGTGCTCTTGCTGTTGCCTTGAAACAAGCCATGTCTCCTGGCTTCAAGGCCTATGCTAAGCAAGTTAGAGCCAATGCTGTTGCACTCGGTAACTACTTGATGAGCAAGGACTACAAGCTCGTCACCGGTGGAACTGAGAACCATCTTGTTTTGTGGGATCTTCGCCCTCTTGGTTTGACCGGTAGGTGCTCATGGCTAATGCTGGTTATATTGCTGACACCGCAACTGTTAAATGTTGTTAATTGATTCATATATGTTTGCTTCTGGTTTTGCAGGCAACAAGGTTGAGAAGCTCTGTGATCTTGCCAACATCACTGTGAACAAGAATGCTGTGTTTGGTGACAGCAGTGCTTTGGCTCCAGGAGGTGTTCGTATTGGTAAGTTTGGCAAACTTGAGAGTTACTTCATTTGTCAGGTTTTTTTAGAACGTGCTTTTGAATGAAGTTTATGATATGTTTGATTAGGTACACCTGCAATGACATCAAGGGGTCTAGTCGAGAAGGACTTTGAGCAAATTGGAGAGTTCCTTCACCGTGCCATTCAAATCACTTTGAACATCCAGAAGGAATTCGGAAAATTGTTGAAGGATTTCAACAAGGGTTTGGTAAACAACAAGGAGATTGAACAACTCAAGGTTGATGTCGAGAAGTTTTCTGGATCTTTTGACATGCCCGGGTTCTCATTGGCTGACATGAAGTACAAGGATTAAGTGGCTGAAGAATACGATGAAGACGACTTATTGAGTGTTGTTTTGTGCTGTTATTAGTAACATTTTCTGGGTTATTTGATTAAAGTTGTATGATTTGGTTGGAAGACAATAAGGTCTCACATATCATTCACTTCCGCTTTATTATATGTAGAATACTACTTTTGCTTTCTATTTTTGTTTATCAAAAGAAGCTTGAATTGTTATTATACTTTTGCTGAGATATTTCATTTAAACAAATTCAAGGCATTTTTATCCCTAAACAATCTTTATATAAAGGTTTGCGAGTTTGAACTTGTGCATTCTTTGCAACGTATGGCTTTAGAGCAATGTTATTGTATTCGTCGTTGCAAGATTTGATTGGGATTGCAAGACATACTACTGCAGTGAACAACTTTCTTTCATAGGTTTGGCATCAAGACCCATCTTACGACGCATGATGTCTAAAATGAATTTGTAATTTTGAATCCTCCCACAAAGTCAGTTTGAGGTAAGAAATTTCAAAAGTAATCCCAAATTTTGGGGCCCTAACTGTTATACTGTGGTGCTATAAAACCACCAATGATGTCTTTGTTTGATATTCGAATTTATGTTAATCTCGTAGATGGTCATTTTGACTGTAAAAGTCAAGTAATCATTTAATGCGGGAAGGGAGTAGAAAAATATAAATATGATAACTTATTAAGGTTTTTGGTTTCGTTAGGAATCGTGAATTCATGATTTAAGCTGTTATCTAATCGTATTGACAGCCCACTGGATGCTACTTTTTAAAACTTAGCAATTTGAATGTAAAAGTCAAATTATATTAAAATTTGAGAGTTGGTGTAGTTTGTTATCGTTTGATGTTTAAAACTTATGACCTTGTGATTAGGATTGTCTTTTTCATTCGTATTGGCCTTCAAAAATCTTCCCACGCTACGTCTTTACACCAGCTGTCATGTATTTAGCATTGTTAATAGATTTTTAGAACTGTCTGTTCTTATTGTTTAAACAGCGTGTTTGTAGACCAAGAGGGGGATCAATAAGTGGCTTAAATGACTCCCTGTTTCTACCCACAGACGATTAGACCAATTGAAAATTCAGCTTTTTAATCCATTGTCCAGAGTTTCTGGTAGTTCAGTCTATTCATGTCTCAGTTTTTTGTTATCTATCCCTAAATCACAATAACAAGTTTATCGCATGTGAAATAATTTCATTCGTGTTATTAAGCTTATATATTTAGATGAACGTGATCGATACTGGATAACTGATATCTGGCTTTTATGGTTCTGCAGATCATTCAAATATACCATATGCTGATGCTGAGCTAATCGCCACCAATGCTAGTGAAAATTTTGAAAACTATGCTTTCTTATCATTTATTGGTTTCTTCCTTGAAATCCTTTCATAATATAGTAGTTTTTTTTTGTGAGCAAACATAATATATTAGTTACTGAGATCATGTTTTTACTGTCCGAGTGTCCGTCACCCGATTTATGCTATTTGTAGTTATATGGATCAAAATTGCTGATGTTTGTTTTGTTTTGTTGTTGCTTTTTTTTTTTTTTTTTTTTTTTTTTTTTTTTTTTTTTTTTTTTTTTTTTTTGTTTCGTTATTTATTTATTTATTTATTTATTTAATTAATTAATTTATTTTTCTAGAGATGGTCCATTATTGGTGGTTTCATCTGGCCGGGATACTATATCTGTTGCAAATCCAATCAAACGGTTAGCTCCTGACCATGTTTTCACTATACAGGTTTGAGAGGGAACTTTTGTTTTTATATTTCTCTGATCTTTTAACTAAATATGTAAGCCAGAGTCATATAATAAGTTCAGACATATTTATGCTACTTTCAGTAGTCTGTGGGGCATTCAACGGAACATTGACATTAAAATCTATTTTCTTTCTATGGTTGTAGATACAACACCCGCGGTCACATTTAAGTAGGTTTGATCTGGTGATTAGTCCTCGTCATGATTATTATCCACATTCCTTGGTTTCTTCGTGGGTGGATTACCCCTCATCAACCTCCTAGGAAAAATGTGGTGGGTGACATTGTTGCTTTAAGCTGTCATACGTGATTAATATTAGATTATGCAAGTGCAACCATAATTTAATTGCACTTATACTTATGCAGCTGGTTCTGTAAACAATCATAGGTCCTAACATTGGGAGCCCTTCATCAAGTTGATTCAGCTGCATTACAGTGTGCAGCTTCAGCCTGGCATACTGAGCTGGGATCATTGTGCAAACCGTTGCTTGTTGTCAACATTGGAGGATCTATTCGTGAGTACAATTCTATATATTATTTTATTTCAGAAATTTTTTTCCTTAGAGGTGGCAAATTGGCCTGGATGGGTGAAAGGCAGTTTAGCACACATTAGACTAGTTAAGTTCGTGTTTGTTTGACCCGTTTCTTTTTTAGTCAATGTTTTATTTTGCCCTTTTAACCCATTTTATAAATAGCACTCATCCTCTAAAAGTACTTCTTTAACTTATTTGCAGCAGAAACTTAATTTCCGTTTACAGAATATGACCATTATTACCCGGTTTCCTTGATTTACAAGACTGTTTGGATATTGATATGTACGACAGGTCACTGCAGAATGGCACTGACCTTGCAAGGCATTTAACAATGTCATTGCTGAATATTCTTCCAACTTGTGAAAGCATCAGAATTTCATTTTCTAGACGAACCCCAAGCAGGTATGTATTATTTCTAGTATGAAGTATTACCTTTAAGCATAATTAAATGAAAAACAAGAATATTTATCTGAAGTCCTAACCAACAGGTGTCTGAGATATTGATAAGGGAATTTCGTAATTCTCCAAAGGTTTTATATCTGGGATGGCAAAGGTACCCACCCCTCCATCTTTATTGAATATTGATTCCCTTTGGCCTTTAGAGGAGGCAATTTTAACCCATTTGCTTATGAATGGGTTGTGGTTTATGTCAAATGGGTCAATAAAACAAATACCTAAACCTGGAACTGTGTCACAATGGTTCGAAAGTCGCCTAATGTCTGTTTTTTAGTACAACCTCCTAAATCTTTTTATCCAAAGATTATAGATATTATTGAAAGAGTGTTGTTCGTCAATCATAATTAGCATATGAATTGTTTGTAAGAAGAAGGAACAAAAAAGTTTTTTTCCCCCCGAAAGGGGAACGAAAAAGTTTTTTCGAGTCAACCTTGAACCAACTTGTACCAAAGATTTCCCATTTCAACCGGAAAATGCCAACCATAAATACCAAATTTCTTTGCTTTATTCTGTTTCTATAAAAAAGTGCTTTGTTATGTCACAGAAAGCCTGTTTATGTGATCGGAGCTGAGAGGTGCACATGGAAATTTGCGTACTTCCAGAAATGTCTACAAGAAAGAGAAATGGTTCGACCGTTCACTGGTAGAGATAATTTAAGCTGCAAGTATTTGCATACTAGGACACACTAACTAGAGGCGGCATGATGCGGGATTTGGGTGACGGGTAATTATTTGTACATACCGGTTGGGTGGACAGAAAACTCTTTTTCTGTCCAAAATATTTACCTGTTTATGTACTTATATAGATAATTATTGTGTCAAAAAATATTACTCATATCGATATAATGTATTTGTTGAAAATAATTCAGGACGTTTAATGTATTTGAAATGCATTTGGGAACTTTCTAAATTTTACCCATTTAAACCGTTCAAGTACTATATAACCCGAATTGGCTTGTTCGATATATTTTGCGCTGTTTCTTTCTNCAACTATTTGCGTACTGGGACACACTAACTAGAGGCGGCATGATGAGGGATTTGGGTGACTGGTAATTATTTGTACATGCCGGTTGGGTGGACAGAAAATTCTTTTTTGTCCAAAATATTTACCTGTTTTTGTACTTACATAGATAATTAGTGTGTCAAAAAATATTACTCACATCAATAGTTGAAAATAATTCAGGGCATTTAATGTATTTGAAATGCATATGCATTTGGGGACTTTCTAAATTTTACCCATTTGAACTGTTCAAGTACTATATAACCCGAATTGGCTTGTTCGATATATTTTGCGCTGTTTCTTTCTAAAACTAATAATAATAGTAATAATAATAATATGGGCCAAAAATTCAATATCTTTGCCAAATTTGTATTGGTAGACTGGTTAGCAAATTCTCATGTTCAGGGTTTTATTCAATGGTCTTACTTCACAGATGACTGAAACATGGATCTATCCTCGACCACAAGACACAATGGAGGCAGCCGCAGAGCATGTGATTCAAGCACTTGGTAAGCGTGGCTGGAGATTGCATCCTTGATGGGCTCACAACTCCTTGCATGGCCAGTCAGCCTGGTAAGGTTGGAATTAACATGGATTTTACTGTCACGTGCCTTGAAGTTCAAGATCTTGTATAAATGGAAGATGATGTTATCCGTTGTTATGCACTGCTTTGTCACTTGAGAGGAATCCACAAAAGAACGAACATATTGATGATCAGACATTCAGACCCTTATTTGAGCCGGTTTATGGACTTACAGCCGAAGACCCGAAGTTGCATACAGGTTGTTCTTTCCGTGCGAATGAAGTCTGGTCACTTTTGTGTGATTGTTGGAATCTGTTGAACATGGTCTCTTTGTACGGTATCTTTGGATATCGTGATCAAAGGACATCTTTTATATGACTTTTCGCATTTAATAAATAATAACACTTCCATGTATGCTGTATTCTTTCTCAATTGAAATGAAAATTTTGTTCTGCAATATCATTTGTTGTTTTTAGTTGTTTTTTATTCTCATTAACTGTTATCTTAGATAGCACTGTAGTAATTAGTATGTATAACTCCAGTTATCTATTTTGGTATGTGTGAGTAAATGCATTCTTGGTTGCGGGTTTGATTCTTTTTGAATGTTATAGTTTCCTGTCATTGATTAAACTCATCCCCAATTTTGGACCATTAATCCAATTTTATTGTATTAGATGACAAACTCCAAACATAGGCTTAGATGTTTGGATGTAAGAGTGAAAAAAGGAGAGCATATTGAGAAAATCCCACATCGGTTGAGTGACTAAAGTGAAAGATAAGGGAAGCTGTATAAAAGGGGAAAGAAGCAAAAGGAATAATCACTTACCTGGATGGGGTCTATGAGTGAGCAAGAAGGAGGTTGGTGACCTCCATTGCACTTAGGAGGGTGCCACCCTAAGATCGGCCCAAGTGGTCGAGTCTACATCGTAATTTGTTGTTGCGGGGCTTGCGTTCGCGCGGCCCCTAACCAATTCTCTAGTTGAAATCTTCTTTGTTGGTTGGGTTTGGTTATCAAAATTGACCTTTTTAGTTTCTTAATCTTAGTTCCCAGTTTCTTACTTTCTGTTAGTTGGGCATGCTTAGGAAAATATGTTTTCTGGGTATACATAAAACTAGTGGTTTAATTGATTGATCTTTGTAAAGAAATATCAACCTTCTCTTTTATAAAAATGTTGTGTTGTAGAAGGGTTTGAATATGGGTAAAGAGGTTCGTTGTGTGGTTTGTAAATATGGGTTGTGTTTTGATTTGTTTGTTGGTAACGGGTTTTAAACACTATGTATTGCAAATGTGGCTGTTTGAGTTATACACGTAAAGTGTTTTGATGAAATGCCAGAAAGGGATGTTGTTTCTTGGATGAATATGAGTTTGGAGTATTCGAATATCGGAAGGGTTTAGGAGTCGCGGGTCTTGTTTGAAAGGATGGGATTGGAGGGTTTCAAAGGTAATGAGTTTACGTGGAATGCCATGATTTATGGATTTGTACAAAGCCGAGAATGGTGAAAAGTGTGGAATTATTTAGGGATATGCTGGCCGAGGGTTTTAAGCCCAACCCGGTTACCATCACTATTTACTCCCTGCGTTTGGATCCATTAGGAATGTTAACAGTGGGAAAGAAATTTACGGGTTAATTTATCAAAAAATATGTATAACAATGTTTGTGTAGCTAGTGCACTTATCAACATGTACTCTAAATGTGGGTGTGTTAAACATGCAAGAAACCTATACAACAACGTACCATCAAAAAACATTTTTTCATGGAACACAATGACTGGATGTTATGGTAAACACGAGATGGTTAAGATTTGAACTATTGGATAAAATGGAACACGAAAACGTGCAGCCTAATCAAGTTACTTTAACTTGTGTTCTTGCTTCTTGTAGCCATGGTGGGATGGTCAACAAATGTTTGACTTTTTTTAAGCCAATGAGAGAAGTCAACGAGTCGAGATAAGGAACAAGGATTATAGTTTTACTATTGATATGCTTCGTCATTCTGGGAAGATTGAAGAAGCGTATGACTCGGTGCATGAGTTGGGCGCATAAGTTATCGATTCGATGGTTGGATCTTTCTTGAATTGGGTGTGTGGTTTATAATATACTTGATTTGGCTAGAAAAATGGCTGAAAATGTGATGAAAATGGAGATTAATAGACCAGGTGGGTTTGTTACCTTGTCTAAAATTTATGCAGGTGAAGAAGACTGGGCAAAAGTAGAGATGTCAAGGGAGGTAATGAAGTTGCAAGGGGTCCAAAAGGAACCTGGTTTTAGAGATAGACACATAGAAGTTTCCACCTAGTGACAACATTTCCGTGGTAACTTAAAGAACGTGACTCAGTAGTCTGTATTTATACTACAGTGGTCGGATAAGCCAACTCAAATCCCTGAGAATATGGTGTTTTATAACATTTGTTAACAAATAACTGGGTTGTTGGTGTAGTACTATAACTGTTAGTCTGTATTCATTTCCTTCGTTTTGCTGTATTTTTTTTACGATAATGATCTCTCCCTTTTTTATATGAGTGTAATATAATGTATAATCTGTATATCATCTTTTTATGATCGAAGTAAAGCAAAACTTCACAAGATACATGATGTTACTGTTAAAACTTGGAATTTCTTGGTTAGAATTGTCTTTATTGTTACGAGACATTGTTAACAGTTTGTTCTTACAGTTTGAAAGACAAGGGAAATCAACAAGTGGTTTAATTGGCTCCTGATTTCTTCCCACAAACAATTAGATGAGTAAAACACATCTCTTTGATCTACAGTTCATGGTTTCTGGTCATGGGTAGAAAGAAGATGCAATTATAGGTACATATATTTTATAACGAAAAGAAATTTCTTTATCATGCATACGGATCATGAAGATATCTTAGAAGCTGAAGCTGTGTTGATTGCAATCAATGCTAGTGAAGCTTTTAGCAAGTGCATTTTGTTTCCGTCACTTGGTCTCCGCTTTGAGGTCCCACCATCATTCCCTCACCCAATTTATATGCTATTTGTAGTTATATGGACTAAAGTTGTTAAAGTTTTTTCTCTTCACAAAGATGGTCCGTTGTTGCAAGTTCAAACAAATGTTTAGCACCTGACCATGTTTTCACTATACAGGTTAGAGAGGTGAACTTTATACCGTATTTTAATTGCAAATATACTTATGTAGCTGGTTCTGTAAATAATCCTAGGTCCTAACATTGGGAGTCCTTCATCAAGTTGATTCAGCTGCATTACAGTGCAGCTTCAGCCTGTCATGCTGAGCTAGTGTCATTGTGCAAACCCTTGCTTGTGGTCAACATTGGAGGACCTATTCGTTAGTATATTTTCCTATTTGTTGTTTTATTTGACACATGTTCATTAGAGGTGGCAAATTGGCCAAGCTGGGTGGGTTGTGTTCCGTCAAAAAGGTCAACTCTTTAACCCGTGTCAAAGTGGTTTGGTCGGGTTTGTTTAACTTGTTTTTTCTTTATTGTTCTATTTGACCCGTTTTAGATAAATCATAATTCTAGTCGACCCGTGTAGAAATAAATGGGTAAAAAAAAGTCAAATATACCTCTCTTCCTCTAAAAGAGTCCATTAAAAGCACTGTTGTCACTTCTTTGCGGCAGAAACCAAATTTTTCCACAGAAAATGACAATTTATGATTTCTACCTAGTTCACTTAATTAACAAGGCTGTTTGGATATTGACATGTATGACAGGTCACTGCAGATATGGTGCTGACTGCGGACCTTGTAAGGCAGTTAACAGAATCAATGATGAATATTCTTCCAACTTGTGGGAGCATCAGAATTTCGTTTTGTAGAAAGATCCAAAAGCAGGTATGCATTATTTCTTTTTTGGGAAAGAAAATACTTCATACACCTATTCTAAACCAGACACGTGCCTCAATCCAGACTTGAACTTACAACCTCTTATAGTTGAGAGTATGGGGCACTCACATACTGCAAGGGCAAAGGCCACATATTCAAGGAAACACTAACTAGAGGTGGCATGATGGGAGATTTTGGTATTGTCCAAACTAATTAGTGTGTCAGAAAATGTTCGAAAAATCAATAATAATTAATTCTCATAAACAAAGAACCATCAAGCAATTTCCATTTTTTTACCCGTTTCTTGGGCAAAGTCTCCCAAAGAACACCTTACTTCTGTTAGACCCGTTTCCCGGGTGTTGGGACCCCACCCTAGATGAAAATGGATAAAGATCTCGTGTGATTGGCCAGTCAACGAATGTTACGTTATAGTCAAACCCGATAGTCAAAGAATGTGTTATATGGTTAAAGAAAGTATTATGTGACACTTCATTACACCCAATATAACCAACATAATTATTTAATCTTAATCTGTTTCATAATTACTTGACACGTTAACAACCCAAAAATGGGTAATACATGCTTGGCAACACTCTTTACTTGACTCATTAACTCACAATAACATACGTTTTAAACAACGATTGACACCATAATCATATGACAATCATTATACTTTTGACACTCGTTTAACCATTACAAATCATTATAGGGCGAACTGGGGTACAACATTGAAACGAGCATCGGTATTCTACATAGCTCTACTTTCCACCCCTAACAAATCTTTAGTGGATATTCCCACTTAACTTAAATCCAAGCACAATCATCACACATGACTACAAAAAAACATTTAACTTAAACGTAAGGCACGAATCTTGAAGTAAACGTATAACACTAACATTATACCATTCACACATTACGCATCTTAACTATGATCCTTACCACATTAAACATAAAACATATACCTTAACCACTTAGTTAACCTTTATTCTTAATCCATCCTTATCTAACAATCAACTATCTATACACTACTTGACATAATCATTACAATCATCTATACCTTAATATAGACACATAATGATGGAAATCAACATAAATCTCTTATAAGCCGTATTACCTGAGTCAAGCTAAGCCTATAAAGAATCATCATCGAGTCACTACCTTCATCATCATCATCATCATCATCATCATATCATCATCACAATCTAAAATATATATAATTCAAACACTTCAACAAGGTTTATATTAACCCATCATAACTATCACATCATTTTTTATACATATTTGATATCATATGATGATTCCCACTTTAACCATAAACTTACACTTCAATATATCACTAAATGAAAGCTACTTTACTTGTGGTGGATGGGGTGCTAGAAATAACCCTGATTATGGTACCAATCTCTCCAGTTTTAACCATCAAGTTTTCATTCCGTTTCCTCACATAAACCGACATCAAACACACCTTGAAGGTGTAGAAAGACCTAGAAAACTTCCGTGGATAGATATATATATATGCACTAATATTGCCAATTGACACAAGGTTTCCCTTAAGTTTCAATCCTTATATTTGGGCAACACTCCAATAACTACCACTTTCATACATGACAACTTAATCCTTAAGTCTATTTCCTTCTATTTGTATCA